>JARACY010006870.1:0-13754 GCA_029255725.1 Scrobipalpa atriplicella
ACAACGGACTCTTCGAGCAATATGCCAGCGCCATCTAGGTTTTGCTCGCATTTTGACCTTTTTATCGAGTATCGAGGTACGCTCTTTAGTATGGCGGTTAGGTTAGGTTAGGTTAGGTGACCCTTTTTGCCATTTTGTTTGAAAAAGGACTATAGAATATTTTCAAAAGTTGCAAATTGTAGACCATGAACTAATTTCTTAGATGTATATCTCTTTAGAATTTTCCATTGATTCTTTTAGGAGAAATATCATTCTAAAAACATCCGTTTGCCTGTAGGAATCACCTTAAACGCCAAAAGTATGGCAAAGCGGCAGATAAAACATGTATAACTACCTTCAACTCCAACGCTAGTCTAGCCTCGACTTGCGCCACTCGTTGTCGCAGTTCAGCGATGTCACGCATCAGACGCGCCGCCGCTAGCTTGTTGTCCGCCTGTAATTGGAAACATTGGACCTCTGATCACCTACAATTTGTATGAAGGTTAGGGCCAGCATAAATGGTGGTACTATTAGTGATCGGCCATTTTGCTTGACCTCTGTTTGCATACAATTTGTATGTGACCCGAGATCACTATAGCCACGTCTGTGAAGGCCTTAAGGCTCCTTACTAATTAGGAGCCAAACTAAAAGCTAAATACAGATGGCGCTCTGGGCGACTGTACCTTATTTCGTGTCAATGTCACATGTGTATTGCGATTTTATTAGTTTTTTTAACATAAACGATATTTTGTTCAATATAATCACTTTCTTTGTAATGCGCTGAACACATTCAACTTGCATCACTTGCATTGAAGTTTTTAATACGTAATTTTTTTTTCCCACTGTCTCTCACTGTTTTCTATATTTGTAATCTTTGGAAAATAAATGAATTCCCCTATTTTTGCAATTAAATGCACTGCATTGTGGCATTTACTGATAATATTCTAAAAATATTCAATTTGTTTACAAAAGTTGGAACAATTTGACAGTTCTCAAGGTACAGTCGCCCATGCGACACCTAGCGGGAGAAAAAGGCAGTTTTCCTCCTCATTTTATTAACGTTGCGTCAAATGATTTCTAGCCAAAGTACTGCGTTTACGTTTGCCGACAAAAATATTATATTAATCTTGGAGATTATTCTCGTACGATGAAGTATTGAAAACACAATTAAAACAGTTTTAACATGTTAAAAAAAATCGTAAAGTCAGGGGTACGTTCAGAGCCGCTCGATCGATCGAAATTTAACCTGGTTAAAAATTATACTGCCCGTTCAGAGACACATGTCAGACGAAATTTCGACTAGGTTAATTTTTATCCGGCCCGTTCAGAGGCGCACCGGAAGTGAAGTTTTATCTGACAGCGGCTAAGGTGCACGTTCAGTGCGTCCCACTAGTATAAGATTCGATCGGTATAAATATCGAACTGGGTTGACTGAACGTACCCCTGGTCTATGTTATGTTATGATGCTCACGACTCTGGAAGGCGCATTCCTCGCGACATTTCTGCTGACAACAGCCGGCAAGTCTGATATGGAGCACGGGTTGAAGAGATGCTCAGTGTTTGTCCCTTTCGCCATGCCTTGTATTGCCTAGAATAGGGAATATTCACTTTTTTTAATTAGTCTCCGTACAAAAATAAATGTGAAAGTAATCTGTACATACAACATAGCTTGATCTTTTTGACAGATGTCAAACACATACCGTTATGAAGGAGTCTCTTTCGCACCTGTGATGTTTTGATATTTCCTACCTGCTGTCACAGGACTCAAGCTACATTGGACAAAGTATAAGTATAATGCTTTAAAGTCGTTGGTTAAAAAGAGATCCGAAATGTCATGTGACGTCTTCCGGTAGAACCGCCATACTACTGTCATATAAATGTCGTTTGCGAAGAAAGTATAGACAGCCTAGCTCTGTAATGGTATATTTACACACACAAACACAAGTGTTAACTATGTTATTAAGAGGCCTCTGACCGAGCGGTAGCGCCCTCACTTGTTAAAAAATCATACCTACTCCCAAAATACAGACATTTAAACAAAAAACTCTGTGACTTCCTTAGATTTAGACCTAAGGGGGAGAAAATAGTAAAATAGTAATAAAATAGTAGTTGCGAGTTATGATTTTTTTACGAGTAAGGGCGCCACCGCTTGGTAGAGGGCTCTTAAGGCAAAGCGGCAGTCGTGAAATAAAAATGGTAGGTACTATAGTCTGTCTGTCTAATGAGTCGTTGCACACGGAAATGGCGCTAAATTTAAAAATCTCTAAATGTAAACACAGAAAAACTACAATATAACTATTTTAATACTTTTAATTTATTTGTATGGAAATATCAAAATAGTTTTTTTTGTATAAAAGTATCAAAATAGTTTTATTGTAGTTTTTTTGTGTTTAAATGTGAAAGATTTTTAAAATTCGCGCCATTTCCGTGTGCAACGACTCATTAGACAGACTCTATAGAAGAAATATTTTTTTTTTTGAATATTTTATGGCTTGGATTCAAGTCCTTTAAGCCAACTATAGAAGAAAGACGACTGAATGAATGACCTTTACCTGAGCGACAGCATTCCTAGCATGCTGCATGTGATGCGACTCTTCCTTCTCCAGATGTCTTCTCAGGTGTTCTATTTCCGAGGAAATACCGAATTTCTCCTTTTCTAGTTTCAGATTCGCCTGTTTTAGAGCCTGTAAATGTAAATATACTTACTAATTTGATTAATTACTCAGTGATTCATGATGAGGATTCTAGTGCATCTGAATTGAATATTTAAAAAATAACGGCCAAGTGCGAGTCGGCCTCGCACACGAAGGGTTCCGTACCCTTAACTATACAACATAAAGTAAAACGTGATTCTGATTGAAAAAAAAAACATCCAAACCTTTACAGTTATATCAAAGCAGTTATAATATTAGTATAGAAATATTATTTAAACTTCTTTGTTCCAGATGTCGCTAGTAGGTTTTTAAAACCTTAAAACGCACTGATCTGACAGTGATGATTGGTTTTGCCTACTTGATATTAGATGTCGCTAGTAGGTTTTTGAAACGCGGTTTCGTTAAGTTTCAACCAAATCACGTTTGTTATATGGGAAGGAGTCACATCAGATATTATTAGAGCTGCATAAGATAAGATAAGATAAGATAAATGTTTATTTGCTTGAATACATGTTGTTTGTTTACACAAAGATCTTAAAAACTATAACAGAGTTTCAATGTATTCGACCGAGTATATTCGGTGTGCAAAAGTATTATACTTGTTTTGTAATTGTTACAAAACAAAATAGTAGGTAGACAATAGTACTTATATCTAATAAAATTTAAAAACAATAACAATTTGTAGCTAACAAATAGTTAAATTTTAGGCAATTGTAAAACCTACATAATATAAGCACTATTTAAATAATATTAATTAAATATGGTATCTGTAACATATATGGCATCTGTAACGGGCTTCATGTTATGTGAAAAAGGGTTATTATACCTTCATTTTGTCTTTCTTATCGGCGTGGCAGTCCTCTATCCGTCGTTTCAGCTTCCTCCGAAGATCGTCCAGCAAATTGGTGAACGTCACCCGATTGGACTCCAACTCGACTCGCTGCTGCACTACCTGGTTGATGGAAGTGAGGAGTTTGATGCCTGGGAATAGAGACAGAGCAAAAAGATTAACAAATACCACTTATTTAAGGCTCCTTACTAATTTTATTGACGTTGCGTAAAATGATTTCTAGCCAAAGTACTGCGTTTACGCTTGCCGACAAAAATATTACATTGATCTTGGAGATATTTCTCGTCCGATGAAGTATTGAAAACACAATCAAAACAGTTTTAAATAAACTGGCCATCAGAAATTATAAAAAAAAACTTACGCTGTTCATTAAGCTTCAAGCGTTGGGCGGCCGGCTGGTAGGGCCCCGTCTCTGGACTGGGGGCCCCGGAGTCCTGCCCTGGGAAGGACTGGGGGCCCCCGTAACTCTCGTCCGATTCTGGCGATTCCTATGGATGATTGGTGGTTTTATAGTATTTTGGTAGCTAATAAAATATAAAATCTCATCATAAATTCCTAACACTAATAATACACCTTAGTCAAACGGGAGAGACGGACGAGAGGGACGGGAGGGATGGGAGGGATGGGAAGGACAGGAGCTGGAAGGAAATTGAGGGATGGGAGGGGTAAGCAAAAAGGACGGGAGGAATGGGAAGCACGGGAGGGTGGTATGGACGAGAGACATGTATCAAATGTCCTCACCTTCGGCTTATATTTCGGTGGATCTTCGCTGGTAAACCTGACCGTGTAGTGCGGAGTCCGTGGTAGCTTGTGACTACCCAGGATGCATCATTTTGAGAGTGAGGGACGGGAGGGGCGGAAGGGAGGAACGGAAAGGACGGGAGGTCAGAAAGTCTATTAAGTCCTCCTTTCGGCTTATTCTTCGGCGGATCTTCGCTGGTAAACCTGACCGTATGGTTGGGAGTCCATGGTACCGTGTGGCCATCCACCAGGGTGTATCATTTTGAGAGTGAGGGATGGGAGGGGCGGAAGGAATGAGGGACGGGAGGTCAGATAGTCTATTAAGTCCTCACCTTCGGCTTATATTTCGGCGGATCTTCGCTGGTAAACCTGACCGTGTGGTGTGGAGTTCGCGGAAGCTTATGTCCACCGGGATGCATCATTTTCAGAGCCATGACTCCTAATGTTACCTGCACAAAAACCACCTGCTGGGGTTAATAATGAAATTATAAGCGACAGCTGCCCACAAATTGATAGGTAGAGTCTGTTCGAAAAGGGAACAGGCATGGAATTTGAGGGCGCGCATTTGTATTTAATTAACTGTCGCTTGGTCATGTGAGGATTATGCCCAAGGCCCCCTTCTTCCAGTCCTCCCTGTCTCTGTCTTTTTCTTTATGTATAAGGAGTACAGAAAATAACCACACTTTCGCTCACTTTTACGTTTTTATTTTATATAGAAAAAAATAAGCGCCAAATTAAAAATCTATCCATTAATATTCCTGCCAAACTTGATTAGTAAATGAACTGCAAAATTTTCATAAAAATAGCATTCACCCAAGTCTCATAAAACTTAAAATACTCTCAAAATCGATGTTACTCCGGATTTTTTTTTTATCGAGTCAAATGTTAAATATTGTGTTTTTATCCATAAAAGTTACTAGATCAAACGTTTATCTGTACTATATATTTTTTTTGGATTTTAAATATGATGATTTCTATGAAAACAACTCGATTTAGAAACATAAATTTCGAAGAAGGGGCCCTTAAATTTTGGAGGTTTTAGGTCAAAGACCTAGGCATAAACGCCACGCAACCAGCCGTGGGATAGTTAATACAAATGTGCGCCCTCCGATTCTATGCCTGTTCTCTTTTCGAACAGACTCTATTGAGCCCGATTCGTAACCATCCCGACATAACTAAATCTCAACTAAAATTATTGCCATCCCGTTCTGTTCTCTCATGATAGAAAGTGACAGGCATGGACTTATATTAGTTAAGTCGCGTATTTTGCAATCACGAATTGCTACCATTGATGAGTCGAACTTTCATAAATAATTTTTCCAAGATTTAAAAAAAAAAATGACTTCAGCACAAAAAATTACCACTTTGACTAGAATGGGAAAGTCTATTTCATTTAGGTACTGGACATTGTTCGTGCCCCTATCAGCTTCCGTTACACCCAACCTGTGTAGAAACTGAAATTCTGAAAAAAATGAGAAATGAAATACAAAAATAATACCATTAGGCACCTGCATATTATTAGGTTTAACTTATAAATTTCAGCCAAAATATATGGTACCTAAACACTTAGTTAAGTGCGTTCGCTTAGATACCGTCGCGCGTCGTCGCCTTTCAAAGGTCGCCGCCTGCCGCCTGTAAAGGCGACGTTATTTAAGCGAACGTACTTTAAACACTGCATTTCTTGCGGCACGTTATACGTCAACAGAGTATAAACCAGACTGCAGTATTTCCACTGTGGTAGTATATTAGTATAAGAGGTGAACATGGCTTGACTGAATCATCGTGAAAATGGCTGATTCCGTATATAGAGCATGTAGACCACTTAGGCGCATCAGATGGTATTAGTCTGCCTTTATGGTGTAGGTTCGTCCAGTTGCTACAGCCGTCAGTCCTTTTAAAATATGTATAGTAGTACAACATAGAATCTTAAAGCCCTTTTTCAGCGTATTCTAAGATGATTCAGTCACTGGATCATAACCACGTGTTTCTTTATTATTATTATTTTATTGTTTATTTATTTATTAGAAAAACACAAAACATACATAGAATAAGCGAAAGTGGCTACAAAAACTCCCTGGGTTTGAACGGCTGTAACTACCAGAGGAACCTACAGTCCTACACCATGAAGGCAGACCAACACCATCCGATGCGCATTAGTGGTCTACATGTTTTATATATACAAAATCAGCAGTTTTCACGATGATTCAGTCAACCCAACAAACAAACGTGTTCAGCTCTGGTAATAAGGGGTGTAAGGGACAGCTTCCTGCAAACTGATAGGGGTTGCTTAGTCAATGAAACTGAACAAATGACGCAAGAATTTTTTTCAGGAAAGGAAAAGTTTTTTGACTTTTCCATTCAAAGTGACCACCTGGATCCGAAAATTTCAATTTGTATGTAGAAGCCAAAAATTATTTTCATTTCCTGAAAGAATTTCCTGGTGAAAGTTATCAGTTTCGTTGACTGAGCAACCCCTATCAGTTTGCGGGAAGCTGTCCCTTACAGCCGGTATATGGTATTCAGCCATTTTCACGATGACTCAGTCAACCCGTGTTCAGCTCTGGTAAACATTGTACGTGATGTTTCGCCATGTTTTCCTTTTTGTTGTCAAGTTTAAGCGGTCGGCAGTCTAGTAGCGAATATCATTTGTTGTCACGCGATCTTTATTGACTGTATAAACAGGCGCGGATACAAGATTTGGCTTAGGGGGGGGCCATTTTGAGAAAATCATATATTTTTGCACAGAAAATAAGGTAAAAAAAAATTTACTCAATTTAGTAATGTGAGAGCCAGGGTTTTAGGGGGGGGCCATTGCCCCTATGGCCCCCCCCTTGTATCCGCGCCTGTGTATAAAGGGTCTTAGTTTTACAGTAAATTTTCCTCCAGGTGCGGTTCAAAAATCGAGCCTGTATAGTGTACCCACGGCTAAACGTATTTTTTTTTTATGGCACTAGAATAACTTTGTGCCAGTGTCAAGTTTAAAAGGTAGGGAAACTAACGCGGAAAGGAATCTTAATTTTGACATGAGAACAGAATAGCAAAATGTTTTTGACGTTCCTAATTTGACATAAGCTGCTATAAATAAGAACCGAGCATAGAGCATGTTCCTTACTTTACGTCAAATAAGCAGTCTTATGTCAGATTAGGAATGTCAAAGTCATATGTGTTTATTTGCCATCCTGTTCTTATGTCAAAATTATGTCGATTCTCTATATTTTATTTTTAGCCATACTCTACAACGCTACAGAAATATCGTAGCACTCGTAGCTGAATTGCTACGTACGTAGCTTTGTACGCTACGCGTTCATTTCGTAGCAAGCTGTAAATGCAAACTGTTTGGCGCCGGACTCCGGTGAGAGGGTGGGCGCGAGCCAGGCGGCCCCTTGCGGAGCCTACCACCGCTTTGATGGGATCATTCAAGTTGTTCAGTTTCGTTGACTGAGCAACCCCTATCAGTTTGCGGGAAACTGTCCCTTAAACCCGGTATATGGTATTCAGTCATTTTCACGATGACTCAGTCACACCCCGTAGATGAACCGTTTACGCTCAAGCTACCAGGGATACAGGTGTGATCATATTCCTCGTATTTCACGGGGTCGGCTACCTAATCTAGGGAATTGAACGAGGGTACTGGTTTTTACACAGAGCGACTGCCATCTGACCTCCGCAACCCAGAAGGGAAACCAGACCCAATCCTAGATTAGGTTACACACAACCTTTGAATTTCTTCGTAGGTTTCCTCACGATGTTTTCCTTCACCGTAAAAGCGCCGAATAAACGTACATAATGAAATTCGAAAACCGAAAAACACATTGGTACGTGGTGTGATTCGAACCACGACCTCCTGCACAGAAGGCCGCGGCCCCGTCAGGGCTATTTGATCATATTCCATTTAAAAAACCAAAAATGTTTTTTACTCACCTCTCTCTGTAAGTCGCGCAGTGCAGTACGACTGGCTGGAGTCGCTCGCTTCTCGAGTTGTGATTTGCATAATTTTCGTCAACCGAACGTAAACATTGGATGTGTACAGGGTGTTTTATATCTCCAAGACTGCTACTATTCCAGGGAGCTAGTAAAATTATTGGCATATGAGACAACATTTAGGCCTAGGAGCCTAGGACCTTAGGCTCGTATTTTTTTTTTGAATATTTTATGGCTTGGATTCAAGTCCTTTAAGCCAAGTCTTAATTTTGGTCACTACTTATTTTGAAGCACAATAAATCAATCTCAAGATTGAGAGCAATATAGAAATGTCATTTCAGTACAAAACGACCTGTCAAATCTATACTTAAACTCGCTGTCACTCTTGAGTGCTGATTATCAATACGGGCCTTAGATTTAGGACCTAAGCCTAGGACTTACGTTGTATCCTAAGATGTGCCAGTGATTTGCTGCCGATAAAGTAGTATGCGGCTGCATAATAATAATAATAAAAGAGCACACGTATCCGAAGTGAAACTTCTTTGACATTGATAGCAAGGAACATATACATTGATAGTCAAATAATCTCAAATAATTGACGTCCGTTTTCATTTTTGACGTAGGTATTTCCGTTAGGTTGACTTCCGTTTTCACTTTTTAATTTTTGACGTATTTCCGTCATCCGACCTTGAAATTTAAATTTTACTCTCAACGCGCCAAAGAAGTTTCACTTTAAAAAAAAAACGAATGCGGAAAAATAATGAAAGTTGATATTTGCTAATTTATCACTTTGTTAGATTTGCCCTAGTTCGGTTAGGACATTGCAGGCTGAACCACCTGATTGTTCGAAAAGAAAAGAATATTCCGTGCTTCGGAAGGCACGTTAAGCCGTCGGTCCTGGTCGCTGTCTCTGATAATGTCAGAGGCCTATGGCTGCGCAATAATAATAACATACATACATACATACTATAATCACGCCTTTATCCCGATGGGGTAGGCAGAGCAAAAACGACCTAAACATAGGTCGTTCCGCCACGTCTGACAAGTTTTGAGGGTTAATACAGATGATGATTATGTATACTGCTATAGTGACAGGTTGTCAGCCCATCGCCTAAGTTGCAATACACTGAAACCCTCTAATCCCTTAGCTGGTTTTTACAGCATGCGCGGGAGGAGATGCAGCTGGCACATTCTATGTTTTTTTATCACTCCCAGTCCAGCATGGAAGATAATAATAATATGGTTTCAAAACTGACATCAGGGTTTATGGGGTCGATCGACTCGAAACCCACAGAACAATAGAGAAAGAGAGCTTGTTGAGTTCTTCCATGCTGGACTGGGAGCGATAGAAAAACATTAAAATGTGCCAGCTTGCATCTCATATGCCCGGCAATACTGTAAAAAAACCAGCTAAGGGATTCGAGGGTTGAAGTGTATTGCGAATTTATAGGCGGACGGGCTGACAACCTGTCACTATAGCAATATACATTATCATCTGTAATGACCTTCACAACTTGTCAGACGTGGCGGAACGACTTTTGTTTAGGTCGTTTTTGCTGCTGCCTACCCCTCTAGGGATAAAGGCGTGATTTTGTGTATGTATGTATGAGCTTGTTGAATAAAAAGAAACACACTGTATTTGTCCTAACAAGCCGTACTTGGTACGATCAGGTCGTGTCGTAAAAAATAAAACATAACCTGCTCTATACTTTGCCAATGATCTGTTTTGAATCGCATTAAGCAATGGTGCAGGAAATCCAACAACACATAATTTTAAGGAAATTAAACATCCTTCCTATTATTGTAAATGCGGGATGTTTAAGGGGCGAACAGATCTGCGGCACAAAAATATTAAAACTGATGGCGCCACCGTCGCAGCTCTGTTCACCCCTTATTACTCAATCACGCTTCAAATCACCCATTGGATGGATCAGGATGAACTTAGCACACATGGGTGAGGCCGTCAATTTTGCCACATAATCGGCGCGAGAGATCGCGTAGAATCAAAAGGTCTGGAATACACTGACCACTATACCAATAAGTAGGTATCCATTTTATAAATAATTCACAAAGCATAAAGCAGCGATTACATTACCCGGCCGATCGGGCCCGATTTGATATACATTGCTGCTTAGCTTCAGTAGTTTTTCAAGTAAGACTCGTGCACAAGCAATGTAATGTCAAAATCGGGCCCGATCGGCAGGGTAGGTAATGTATAGTCGCTGTACTAAAAGTGCCACTGTATGTGCGGCCCCCTTAACCATGTTGCATAACACCATCCCGCGTTGGTCTTTGACAAGCTATCGGATCGGGTTGGCAAGTTATTACTGCTCGGCACGCAACCACTATTATATATTCTGTGACGCAACCACGTAGACTAGATAGATATATTATTACTTCCATGCTGGTCTGGGAGTGATAGAAAAACATATATGTGCCAGCTGCATCTCCTCCCGGGCATGCTGTAAAAATCAGCTAAGGGATTTGAGGGTTTCAGTATTGTAATTTAGGCGATGGGCTGACAACCTGTCACTATAGCAATATACAGATCATCTGAAATAACCCTCAAAATTTGTCAGACGTGGCGGAACGACCTATATTTAGGTTGTTTACGCTCTGCCTACCCCATTAGGGGTAAAGGCGTGATTATATGTATGTGTTACGCTCAATCCCCGAAATCGTTCATTGGAGTCTAAGTCAATCTATGCCCCAAAAAAGGGGAAGATCAAATTTTCCTCTCCAAAAAAATCCACCCTGAGGTGAATTCTCAGGCACACGTTTCCGATAAATCCATTGAACATAACACTGGATTATCCCCCCCCCTGGCCTATCCCCCCCCCTGGCCGATCCCCCTTGCAAAACTATGTACATCAGGATGGTTGTTGTTGGTTAACTTGTTGGGTGTAAATAAAACAATATACTACGAAAAAAAAATGTTTATAATGAAGCATTCACTTAAAACATTGTCATCATACACTTAACACATTTGTCCTCCATGCCTGACTGTGGAATGTCTTTGCATAGCGCTCGCACTTTTGAAGATCTTTCCGCAGAACCGACACTCGAATGTTTTGGCGATCGCGTGAGCCTGAAACCAGAAAAACCATTATACAGAAGCGCTCGTCGGTCAAGTAATAGTGCTTATTCATTCCGATAACGAATGTTATGCAACCATCGCCGTGGCCAAGCCTTGAATGGTTTTATCCTTGCTTGAAGGAACGGGGTGCAGAGTGTGGAAGTTCGAGTGAAATAAAAGATACAAATCCAATCCATGCTTTTTGGTTTATTGTAGGAAATAAACCCCGGCATACATCAGGATGCCCTTTTTATATTATTAATTACTGGTACACAAACAGGCGATTAAAATAGATATATAAATCACACACGAATTAGGTTATTCGATATTTTCAGGAAGAGGAGAAGTGACGTATATCAGTCTTGCCAATACAAAATAAACATTACAATGTTGCCATTACAACATCTATACATATAATAAAACTGTAAAGTAGGTGAATTCTGTACCTACATTGCACAGACTTATAATACTAGTAGTACATTGAATATTTTTTTAAAAAAATGCATTGAGGGGGCTTCTTACACGTAATAGATCCCAAAAATATTTTTTTTGAATTTTTTGTCTGTCTGTCTGTCTGTCTGTCTGTCTGTCTGTCGAATGTCTGTTTGTCCGGGCTAATCTCAGAATCTACTGGACCGATTTTGATGGGATTTTTTTTATTTGACTCAGTATGACCTAGAGAATAAACTAGGATATAAATAATCACGCCGATCGACTTAGGGGTAGGCAGGCAATTGAATCTCAGAACTACTGGACGGATTTTGATGGAACTTTTTTCATTTAACTGAGTTTTTCTTGGACAGTAAACAAGGATATAAATAATCACGCCAATAGACTTAGGGGGTAGGCAGGAAATTAAATCTCAGAAACTACTGGACTGATTTTGATAGGACTTTTTTTATCTGACAGAGTTTTACCTGGACAGTAAAACAAGGATATTAAATAATCACGCGAAATGACTTAGGGGGTAGGCAGGAAATTAAATCTCAGAAACTACTGGACTGATTTTGATGGGACTTTTTTCATCTGACAGAGTTTTACCTGGACAGTAAACAAGGATATAAATAATCACGAAATGACTTAGGGGGTAGACAGGAAATTGAATTTCGATTGTTTTTTAACCGATTTTGATAGATTTTTTTTTCGGGTTATTCTTTGCGGTTGGTTATTTGTTGCTTTGTTGTTGTTTTTAAAGTAGGTAAGTTACTTTATTGTAAGTAGCAATGACTCGAATACGACAAAATCTCACAAAAATCAGTAAAGAATGCTTAGATTCTCACTGGATGTAGAACGGGCAAAAACTGTTTTTATACTAAGAATTCCACTCATTTCCAACAATTTCCCGTTCTAATTTAAGCGCACACAGTTTCCTAAAAGCCTCTGCTTAGCAATGACCATCAACAAATCCAAGGTCAAACTCTTAGACTGCTGGGGTGGATCAAAGATCCAAATGCTTTTGCTTCGGCCAGTTGTATGTTGCATGTTCACGTCACGAGTGAGTAGCGCTGAGCAATTGTTTGTTTTAGCTACAGCGGGCAAGATAGAGAAATTCTGTGATTTAAAAACTTATTTATTACTTTCGCATACTTCAATGCGAACGAAGTCGCGGGCACCAGCTAGTTTCAAATATTTACATTTACCAATATAATGCATACAATATTCAACAAGTGGTATAACAACTCGAGCGTTTCCGTGCTTCGGTAGACGTTAAGCCGTTGGTCGCGTTTAATATCGCAGATATCTAAGATATACGTAATCTTCAAGTAGGTAATCATCAACCGCCTCGATCGGGCTGTTACCAACGATTATGTTTGGTACTGTTGAGTGACTCAACATAAATTTGGTCTTGACAAGTTCATCCTAAGGCCGATTAATATAAATGCATACTTTACTATGACACTATTATATATTCTGTGACTATGATTAAATTCTCCTGTTCTATTCCGCTGTGAAGTGCGGAACGAAAGAGATAATAAGTAGACAAAAACGAAGTCTACAGTGCCACAGAATATATAATAGTACTAGGGACAGTGCGCGTGCGCATCATAGCCCTGCACGGGACCGAGGTGCGACTGGTCATGTTTGGAAATGATATATGCAAATCGCCCTGCAAAACAGCAAAATAGAAAAAAGATGTACCTTCATATGCCTCTCCAAGTTGGCAGAGCTGAGCATATCCTTGCCGCAAAGCTGACAGACATTCCGGTAGAAGTCTCCGTGGCTGATCTTCATATGCTCGTTCAGGCGCTGGCTGTTGGTGAACAGTTTTGTAGCAGCGAAAACACTTTACTTCCAACTGCTGACAAATGTATTGGGCACATTTACACAGAGTCAGTGCATAAAGTCAGAAGCGCTCGTGGTCAAGTGGTTAGTGCTTATTCATTCCGATAACGAATGTTAAGCTTAACGTCTCGAGCGTTTCCAGATCGCAGTCGCTCTGTGTAAAAACCAGTATAAGCCGTGCTCTTAAAGAAACGATCTAGAAATGGTGGCTCGTGATGTCGCTCGCATGCGTTCTCGCTCACTCTCTATT
>JARACY010006871.1:0-13741 GCA_029255725.1 Scrobipalpa atriplicella
AGTGACTCTTGTATTCCAAAAAGCTTGTGTGAAATTTTACAGAATGAGTGCTATATGAAAAGGATATTGACGTGAGTATCAACAAAAAGTCGTTTCTGTTAAGGTCCTTTCTGAATGATTTCGGCCGTTTTCATTTGGTATAAAGTATATCTTAATGTTACGCAAAAAATTTCAAATAAATATATGTTGTAACTGGGTTTTAGTTAATTAAACTGGTTTTTAAAATTATTGTATAAAACTTAGAAATTAAGATAAATAATTATTTACATTGACCTCTTGTTTTCCTACAAAAATCGTATAGAATTCCTAATCTTGCTATTTACAGTAGTGGAACTTTTTATATTGGTTAAGAAACATAAATTTAAAATATGGCCAATAAGATTCTTTACTATGTTCCATATTTTAATACAAAAAACGTAAAAAACATAAAACGGGGTCGCGGACATTTGGCGGGGCCCTGCGCGGGCGACGGGCGGCAGACGGCCAGAGGTTGTAGGTTCAATCTATTGTAGGTTTATGCTCTGCATGCTGTGCATCCAACCAAGGAGTGACAGTTGCGGAGTGACCGGAGCGAGGCCTTTGCCCAGAAGTAGGACGATAACGGCTAGACAAGACCAAGACAATATTTAATAAGTTACGTAATGATGATACAATTTAAATTGCTAAGACCTGCATGTAAACTATCGTAGACCAACAAAGGCGTAGACACTTAAGAGCTTCAAATCCCAAGAAAACTTTTAGTTAGTGACCATTTATCTACAAAAATAGTTTGTCTGGTAACATGGCTTACATCAATTTACGTATTGGAAAGATTTTTAAGTAAGTACTTGGACTATCTACTAACTACTTGGGTTGGGTCATCCGATCTGATCACAAAATCGAAACGTTAACTCTGAGGTAAAAACAACTTAGCACACAAACTATACCATTTGCCTTTTTTGGTATTACCATTACCTATAATCATTCAGGCTCAAAGAGAGGATACCGATCTGCCAAACCTCCCTCAAAAGCGTCTGTCTCCAAGCTCCCATCCACGGGATGGACAAGATCTTCTGCTTGGGGTTGAACTATGCGGACCAGTGTGAATCCCAGAAGGTGGAAAGGCCAAAGATCCCAATGATCTTCAGCAAGTTTCCTAGCACCATCATTGGGCCGAATGATCCCTTGTTACTGAGGACTGATACCACTCAGGTGAATACGCACAATTTTTTCTTTTCTTACCTAGCCTTCATCATCATCATCATCTTACTGTTACGCAAAGGCCTCCCTCTTCTCAGTCCATTTTTTCTAGTACACATACCGGTGAAAATTCATTCGTGAAACTTATGAGTGATAAATGATCGTTTCTCAAGGAACCTTTTGGCTATTGAATTCAGATTTAAGTACAATTCTCATGCTTTATTTCAATAATTCTCTTTATGATTTTTGCTCTTGCAGGAGGTTGATTATGAGGTAGAACTTTGTGCAGTGATAGGGAAGAAGACGACCTGTGTCCCAGCCTGTGAAGCTTATGAGCATGTATTCGGTTTCACTATTGCCCAGGACATCAGTGCCAGAGACTGGCAGAAAGCTAAGAGCGGGGGGCAATTCTTGCTTGGAAAGGTTTACTTTTTATGATAAGAGCGTGATTAGAGCAGTTGAGGTGATATTATATAACGTAGAATCTAGGAACAAAATTTTTCTTAGGCGGAAAACATGATAGAACAACAAAAAACCATCGAAGAACCAAATTTTTCATCGCAATTTTCTTTCGCACATACGTACTGTTACCTATTGCAAGTGTCGAAATCCAAGACTACATAAGCTTCACAGGCTGGGACACAGGTCGTCTTCTTCCCTATCACTGCACAAAGTTCTACCTCATAATCAACCTCCTGCAAGAGCAAAAATCATAAAGAGAATTATTGAAATAAAGCATGAGAATTGTACTTAAATCTGAATTCAATAGCCAAAAGGTTCCTTGAGAAACGATCATTTATCACTCATAAGTTTCACGAATGAATTTTCACCGGTATGTGTACTAGAAAAAATGGACTGAGAAGAGGGAGGCCTTTGCGTAACAGTAAGATGATGATGATGATGAAGGCTAGGTAAGAAAAGAAAAAATTGTGCGTATTCACCTGAGTGGTATCAGTCCTCAGTAACAAGGGATCATTCGGCCCAATGATGGTGCTAGGAAACTTGCTGAAGATCATTGGGATCTTTGGCCTTTCCACCTTCTGGGATTCACACTGGTCCGCATAGTTCAACCCCAAGCAGAAGATCTTGTCCATCCCGTGGATGGGAGCTTGGAGACAGACGCTTTTGAGGGAGGTTTGGCAGATCGGTATCCTCTCTTTGAGCCTGAATGATTATAGGTAATGGTAATACCAAAAAAGGCAAATGGTATAGTTTGTGTGCTAAGTTGTTTTTACCTCAGAGTTAACGTTTCGATTTTGTGATCAGATCGGATGACCCAACCCAAGTAGTTAGTAGATAGTCCAAGTACTTACTTAAAAATCTTTCCAATACGTAAATTGATGTAAGCCATGTTACCAGACAAACTATTTTTGTAGATAAATGGTCACTAACTAAAAGTTTTCTTGGGATTTGAAGCTCTTAAGTGTCTACGCCTTTGTTGGTCTACGATAGTTTACATGCAGGTCTTAGCAATTTAAATTGTATCATCATTACGTAACTTATTAAATATTGTCTTGGTCTTGTCTAGCCGTTATCGTCCTACTTCTGGGCAAAGGCCTCGCTCCGGTCACTCCGCAACTGTCACTCCTTGGTTGGATGCACAGCATGCAGAGCATAAACCTACAATAGATTGAACCTACAACCTCTGGCCGTCTGCCGCCCGTCGCCCGCGCAGGGCCCCGCCAAATGTCCGCGACCCCGTTTTATGTTTTTTACGTTTTTTGTATTAAAATATGGAACATAGTAAAGAATCTTATTGGCCATATTTTAAATTTATGTTTCTTAACCAATATAAAAAGTTCCACTACTGTAAATAGCAAGATTAGGAATTCTATACGATTTTTGTAGGAAAACAAGAGGTCAATGTAAATAATTATTTATCTTAATTTCTAAGTTTTATACAATAATTTTAAAAACCAGTTTAATTAACTAAAACCCAGTTACAACATATATTTATTTGAAATTTTTTGCGTAACATTAAGATATACTTTATACCAAATGAAAACGGCCGAAATCATTCAGAAAGGACCTTAACAGAAACGACTTTTTGTTGATACTCACGTCAATATCCTTTTCATATAGCACTCATTCTGTAAAATTTCACACAAGCTTTTTGGAATACAAGAGTCACGAGCATTTATATCAACAACGCAGCTCCCTTCTATGTACCCCACCCTTAAATCCTGTGGTTTATCAGGCATTGTAAACTGTATGAATTTCATGCTCCTTCTTGTAGATATTGAAATTAGTTTGAGACAATTCTTATCCTGGACCCATGTTTTAGCCAGAAGAATATAAAGTTTTATGAATATTTCGACACACATAGTGCTAAATACAAAGCCATATTAGTCGCCATTGTCTTTGTCGTCTTTTTTATGGGTTAATTATCTGTTTATTATTATTTTTATACCCTGTAAATGAGAATGTACGATTGAAATAGGTATAGGATCCCCGTGTGGGTTCCAAATCGCGTTTGTGTGAGGTTTTTCTTTATTCTTGTTCTTCTTTATCCTAGTGTTTTCTCTGACTAATTTATGGGCCTCCGTTTTCCGGCTTTGTCTGCTTCACTCAACTCATTTCATTTTATCCCTCTCTTCTGTAATTCAGTTACTAGCTAGCTGATGGCAGTGGTAAGTCCGTAGCGTACTATCCTGTTTCTTCAACACTGGGTCCCTAGAGACCTTGAGAAGATGTGGTTTTCACTCGTGCTGTAACAATATCTTTCTTTCTTATGTTTTTTTTTCGCGGAGAGTTTTATAATTGAATCAGTTGCCTAGCCATTGAGCAAAACAATACAGACGTTCTTCGCAAGGCTCGCAGTTTCAAGAAGGTACAGAACCTAAGGTCAAAGCCAAAATGTGGGATTTTTTCTGTTTTTGAACCATTTTGGAACAGTATTTTCACCTTGTTACATTCAAATAACTAACTTTATCTACTGAGCTCTTTATTAACGGTTACCTGATTATCTAAGTGGCTACCCTGGATTTTTAAGAAAATATACATACATACATAAAACACACCTTTATCCCTAATGGGGTAGGCAGAGCGTCAACGACCTAAACAAAGGTCGTTACGCCTCGTCTGACAAGTTTCGAGGGTTTTTTAAGATAGATCTGGATGTATATTGCTGTAGTGACAGGTTGTCAGCCCATCGCCTAAATTACAATATACTGAAAGCCTCAAATCCCTTAGCTGGTTTTTACAGCATGCCCGGGAGGAGATGCAGCTGGCACATTCTATGTTTTTCTATTCCTCCCAGTCCAGCATGGAAGCAAAGAAAATATGATCGATGATTATCTAAACGCTGTACCCAAGTATATAAGCCGATTATGATATTGATGATATATAAGTGCTGTTGGCATTCAGAATTGAACCTTCTGACTGATTTTCTGAACAATAACTTTATAACAGTGCAGCAGCAGTAGTTGCTGTACTTATGTACCTGACATCAGTTCCCAAGGGAGGAAGGGAAGATGCTGTTTCCACTGGAATAATAAAGCATGTTCTCGAAGCAGCTGGAGAATAACAATTTTTCTGCTCTACTATTTGCAACTTTCTTTCTACTATTGTAATTATTTATTACCTGGGATTAAAAAAAATACCACGAAATGCCCTGCCGGGATCTAACGGTGCTCTCTTTGGCAGTGTAGTTCCGTTAGGCAGAAAAAATCAACCCTAACTTCCCACTGATGTCCTAAATTAGCCGTCTGAGAGATGGACCTATCTTTTAGAAAGCATTTTTACCTTATTTTTACTCGTAGAATAAACAAAATTATCCTGGGTGAGCTCAAGCCATCGTTCAATATGTCTCTATAACTCCTGACCTAGACTAAAGTCTTCTCATAAAAAAATCTAGGGTAAACGCAGGGTATTTGATAAATTGCAAGAACCTCCCATTTGAGATGATGTTTCCTTCGTTTACGAGGTCTTCCATTTAGTTTCATATTTCCCCTTTTTAACTGGTTATAAAAGGTACTGATTTTTTCCCATCTATATTTTCTATTTCCGTTTTATAAATACCAGCCAATTGAATTCTTGGAGCACTCAGAAACTTGTACTTTAATATAAGTATTATACTTTGGACAAATACTTACTTTTAATTGTTCAAGGAGTTTAAAATAATGAACCCTATACTTTTAATTACAGGTTTATTGATGCTTTTGGTGCTGGCTTCTATTGTCATGAGATAAATGATTGAAATGGGCCGCCTTAAAAAGAACTTAAAACAAAAAAAGAACTCTATAATCTCGGTAAAACTTCAAACATACTACTAACTAACAAATCAAATAATTAAAATCGCATCGGATCATGTATGAATCAAATCCATTTTCTGTTTATTATATTTCCAGTTAAAATTAGTAAGGCCAGCGAATTTCTTTGTGTCTAGGTATCCTTTCAGGTGGTACATACTGTCCAATTTTCGTCTCTAAGACTCCAATATTTTCTATTTCACTGCGGAGTAGATCGTCTGGATGGAGAAATTCTGGTGGGTTGGAGTACATACCCACTCCTGCTGGTGTTCCTGTTAGGATGACGTCCCCTGGTAAGAGAGTCGTAGCCCTGAAAAGTGGGATAGAAGGGTTGAAATCGGAAAGAATTAGATGGTCCCCAGAAGTAGAGAAATATCTAGCCTTGAGTGCATGTACGGCTGAAAGAAGTTAAAGGGTTAGGACTCAGAAAGAGAAATACTCAATAAATTAATTTCGTACAAAGCGCAGTAGAACTTTTGACCGACTGATTTGTTTACAGAACATAATAATCTGGGCTTTTATACAAAATGCTAAAGTTAATACGCATTATTCAGGATCCTCGCCTATTCCAATCCTGTGTTTTCTGTCAAAGTATTTTTTTTATCGAAGCTCAATATGACTGACTGAGCTACCTCCGGCTAATCTGCAGTTAGAAATTATAATATTAAAACTTACGAAGATATTAGTTCAATAAGTTGAGGTATTTTATGAATCATCTGGCCAGTGTTGCTTTTCTGTTTGCAAACATCATTGAGGCTACATTGGACGTTCAGATTCTCAATATCACCGATTTCCTCTGGGGTCACTATACAAGGACCAATAGGGCAGAAAGTATCCAAGCTCTGGAATGGAATAATAATGGATTTTTTATACATACATAAATCACGCCTTTATCCCTAATGGGGTAGGCAGAGCGTCAACGACCCAAACAAAGGTCGTTTCGCCACGTTTGACAAGTTTTGAGGCTTGTTGAAGATAGATCTGTAAATTGCTGTAGTGACAGGTTGTCAGCCCATCGCCTAAATTACAATATACTGAAACCCTCGAATCCCTTAGCTGATTTTTACAGCATGTCCGGGAGGAGATGCAGCTGGCACATTCTATGTTTTTCTATCGCTCCCAGTCCAGCATGGAAGTAAGATTTTTTATATCCTGGTTTTACCCGGTAAAGCTGCTTCCGCGGTCGGTCTAGTGGTCTAAGCTATCAGGACAGGAGGTCGTTGGTTCGATTTCCACGGGTTAACACAAAGTTGTGATTCATCACTTTGTGAGGTTTTTCCCACTTTGGCTAGAAAAAAACAGGCTGAACTGACTGATTTTCTATCAAGAAAAATAAAAGGATTCATTGCATTGGACGGCACTGGTAATTACAGAAAACGTGTCAAAATTAGTCAAGGAACAAGCCAATGAAACCTGCGTCACCCCGATTTAAGAATTCTGACAGGGTTCATCGGGTTGTTCCTCCACCCGATAAGAAGGTAAAGAAAACTTACATTCCCTAGAAATATATTTTCGTTATCATCTTTCTTCGGCGAAGCTCTCGCAACAATGTTTTGACCGATGGTGTAACCGAACACATAACAATATGCGTCTTCAGCTTTAACATTTGATGCTACCCGCCCTATCACCGCACAGAGTTGTACCTCGTAATCGACTCTCTATGAAATAAAAAGTAACTTAAAAAAATATCTCGCCAGAAACTCGTTGTTCAAAGTTCTGTTCTTTATTTCTGTCGTTGTAAAAATCCGTTGAGTCCTTCGTTCGAGGGATATAACTATATACCTATTTACACATGTAGGAATCGAAGAAGTAGGATAGAAGAAAATGTAGTCACAATTAGTATAAATAAAAAAAATAAGAGAGACTTTTAGAAAGAAAGAATAAATTCAAAGACATTTGCTTGCAATATACGTGCAAAGTCTAAATTCTAAACCATGAGAACATCCTTTACGTTTGCATTGAAAAATGCTTCTATTTTTGTTTGTTGTCGTAAAAAGCACTTCTCAAGTAAAACAAATAAGCAAAAAGGTCCTTTTGTATTCAGTAGTTAGCTTAGGGCCTCTTTAAACTCAAGTTCCTTTTCATTTGCTGGGTCTAGACCGCTTTTAATGAATTTGTCATGGACTGAGACAGTTTCATGTTGCTTCTCTTTGCCCATAATTATTTCAGTTGAATTTCTTTAGGAAAGAAAATGTAAAATAATTTTAATTTTGTTATGTAAACAGCTCCTAATACTAAAATTAAGTTATTTCTATCATGTTTGCTTAAAAAGCATGTTTCTTTTTCACAATTAGATTCAACCAACTATGAAAATGATTATAATTATTGTATGTATAATTACCGGGTGTATGGAACTGCTGCCCCAAAACTGATAGAAGTAAATTTAAACAACTTTCACAAAAATTCTTCCTGGAATCTTTAAAAAAATTGTCTGATCGACGTCATAATTTTGCATGAGAAAGTTTTTTATTTACTTCCTGGAAGTATTCAGGAGTGAAAATTAATTGTTCAATTTCCTTGACTAAGCAACCCTTATCTATAAATTTTGCGTGAACTGTCACTTACACCCGGTATTATGCAGATTTTCTTACCGAACAGGTAGTAGGCCTAATCAGAACAGAATCTTCAGGACCAATGACGGTGCTAGGAAACTTGCTGTAGACAATGGGGACTTCAGGAATGTTGACTTCATGCTGGTCACAATGGTCTTGGTAGTTAACAAGGACGCCTAGTATTTTGCTCATGCCATGAATCGGAGGTTTGAGGCAGACGTCTTTGAGACATGCTGTGCACATTGATCTTCTGTTTTTGAGACTGAAAACAAAAAAATAAAATTTATTTATGTTATACAATGGCAACTAAGCATACGTTCCACCTGATGGTAAGCCGCACCGTAGCCTATAACACCCACTACTATCCCACTAGATCCCAGTGAAATAGCAGAGCGCGTTGCACAAAGTGAGACCTAAGCTGGAATGTCTTTTGTGCCAGTAACTTCACTAGCTCCCTTGCCCTTCAGACCGAAACAGAAGTGCGAAAACCATTGTTAACCACTTCGTATTTTGTGACGTTCAAATGAAGTTAACAATAAAATCATAATGAGATCGTGTTCTAACTCTCTAATCCTCTTCCAATAGAAGTCATTCTGCAAGAATTCCACCATTGTTTTTGGCATACCAGAGTCTTGCCCGTTCAGGTCTACAACACTGGATCCATCTAGGTAGCCCAAACGAATGTTGCTTGGTCTATTCTTCGCCTTGTAAGTGAATTGCACGAACTTCATGGTTTGATATTTACTGGAATTTGTTACTACAAGAGATATGCCATGGTATCAATGATATAAATGCATTTATGGATATTTTTGCTTGTATATTTTATAGGAAACTAAAGCCATGATTTGGTATAAAATAACCCAAACCATCCTTGGTTTTCAGTCTTCCCTCATTTGGTTATAAAGTAAATAGCTCCCAGCCATTATAGCCAGTAAAATGGGTGCTCTCTTCATTTTTATTGATTACTTGTTTTTTTTTGTAAATGGAGCCGAAAAGTGAACCCCCAGCACTAGGACAGGAAAAGAATAGCTATAAAATAGACTAGATAGAAGTACATAAGCAGTAACTTATGAAATTTTCTTAGGAAATTTTGGGTTTTGTCGATGAAGTTGAAGTTTGTAGAGTTGACCACAGAGAATGGAGTTGACGTATTGTTACTCTTCTCTTTGGAGTTGAGATTTTCAAGAGATTTTACATATTATTCAAGAGGATCGATTTGTTCTGAGGCTGTAGACTATGGCTATGCGGCAAATGAAAAAAAAAATGAAGCTGGCAACACTATCTGTTTGCTTAGGGCCGATTCACACCGGAACGGCAGCGGCGCGACGAGCACCTCAGTGTGAAATCATTTTAAACTTTGTATACTTGCCAAAATTATACAGGCTCGGAATAAAAACTGGCTATTACATTCTGAACAATATAAAACATAACATTATTTTGTTTGAACCTCCGAGATGGTTTCACTACGGGTTTCGATCCGACTAGGTTCCGAAGTCTGTAGATGTCTGTCGGCGCGCGACACCGCTGGTACTAACAGTGCTCTTTGCCTCCGAGGTTCAAACTGGTTCAAACATGACAAAATGACAAACGTATGACAAACTATAAAATTCACTTTGGAGATGAATAAAAATAATAATAAACAGATAATTAACCCATAAAAAAGACGACAAAGACAATGGCGACTAATATGGCTTTGTATTTAGCACTATGTGTGTCGAAATATTCATAAAACTTTATATTCTTCTGGCTAAAACATGGGTCCAGGATAAGAATTGTCTCAAACTAATTTCAATATCTACAAGAAGGAGCATGAAATTCATACAGTTTACAATGCCTGATAAACCACAGGATTTAAGGGTGGGGTACATAGAAGGGAGCTGCGTTGTTGATATAAATGCTCGTGACTCTTGTATTCCAAAAAGCTTGTGTGAAATTTTACAGAATGAGTGCTATATGAAAAGGATATTGACGTGAGTATCAACAAAAAGTCGTTTCTGTTAAGGTCCTTTCTGAATGATTTCGGCCGTTTTCATTTGGTATAAAGTATATCTTAATGTTACGCAAAAAATTTCAAATAAATATATGTTGTAACTGGGTTTTAGTTAATTAAACTGGTTTTTAAAATTATTGTATAAAACTTAGAAATTAAGATAAATAATTATTTACATTGACCTCTTGTTTTCCTACAAAAATCGTATAGAATTCCTAATCTTGCTATTTACAGTAGTGGAACTTTTTATATTGGTTAAGAAACATAAATTTAAAATATGGCCAATAAGATTCTTTACTATGTTCCATATTTTAATACAAAAAACGTAAAAAACATAAAACGGGGTCGCGGACATTTGGCGGGGCCCTGCGCGGGCGACGGGCGGCAGACGGCCAGAGGTTGTAGGTTCAATCTATTGTAGGTTTATGCTCTGCATGCTGTGCATCCAACCAAGGAGTGACAGTTGCGGAGTGACCGGAGCGAGGCCTTTGCCCAGAAGTAGGACGATAACGGCTAGACAAGACCAAGACAATATTTAATAAGTTACGTAATGATGATACAATTTAAATTGCTAAGACCTGCATGTAAACTATCGTAGACCAACAAAGGCGTAGACACTTAAGAGCTTCAAATCCCAAGAAAACTTTTAGTTAGTGACCATTTATCTACAAAAATAGTTTGTCTGGTAACATGGCTTACATCAATTTACGTATTGGAAAGATTTTTAAGTAAGTACTTGGACTATCTACTAACTACTTGGGTTGGGTCATCCGATCTGATCACAAAATCGAAACGTTAACTCTGAGGTAAAAACAACTTAGCACACAAACTATACCATTTGCCTTTTTTGGTATTACCATTACCTATAATCATTCAGGCTCAAAGAGAGGATACCGATCTGCCAAACCTCCCTCAAAAGCGTCTGTCTCCAAGCTCCCATCCACGGGATGGACAAGATCTTCTGCTTGGGGTTGAACTATGCGGACCAGTGTGAATCCCAGAAGGTGGAAAGGCCAAAGATCCCAATGATCTTCAGCAAGTTTCCTAGCACCATCATTGGGCCGAATGATCCCTTGTTACTGAGGACTGATACCACTCAGGTGAATACGCACAATTTTTTCTTTTCTTACCTAGCCTTCATCATCATCATCATCTTACTGTTACGCAAAGGCCTCCCTCTTCTCAGTCCATTTTTTCTAGTACACATACCGGTGAAAATTCATTCGTGAAACTTATGAGTGATAAATGATCGTTTCTCAAGGAACCTTTTGGCTATTGAATTCAGATTTAAGTACAATTCTCATGCTTTATTTCAATAATTCTCTTTATGATTTTTGCTCTTGCAGGAGGTTGATTATGAGGTAGAACTTTGTGCAGTGATAGGGAAGAAGACGACCTGTGTCCCAGCCTGTGAAGCTTATGAGCATGTATTCGGTTTCACTATTGCCCAGGACATCAGTGCCAGAGACTGGCAGAAAGCTAAGAGCGGGGGGCAATTCTTGCTTGGAAAGGTTTACTTTTTATGATAAGAGCGTGATTAGAGCAGTTGAGGTGATATTATATAACGTAGAATCTAGGAACAAAATTTTTCTTAGGCGGAAAACATGATAGAACAACAAAAAACCATCGAAGAACCAAATTTTTCATCGCAATTTTCTTTCGCACATACGTACTGTTACCTATTGCAAGTGTCGAAATCCAAGACTACATAAGCTTACTCAAGGATTCCAGAAAACTAATAAGGGTTGTTCATTCAACGAAACTGAACACTTTTGTCAGGAATTTTTTTCAGTAATTGAAAAAAAAATGACTAACTGGATCAGAATTTGTATGAGAAAACCAATTTCTTTACCCCTTTCATTTTGCCAAAAGCTGCCCTTTACACCCGGGTATACTGTAATGGTAATAATTTTGTTATTTAAATTACGCTAAAATATTATTGTCTCACAGGCCATGGACACATTCTGCCCAATCGGTCCCTGGATAGTGACCACGGATGAGATTGGCGACACTGATAAACTAGACATCAGTTGCAGTCTAAATGGAGTGTACAAGCAGAAAAGCAACACGATGCACATGATACACAAGCTACCTAATGTCATCGAGAAACTGTCGGAGTAAGTATTTAAGGGTCGTATTTATAAAGCGATCTCAAGATTGAGAGCAATATTAAGTATGGATTTGACAGGCCGTTTTGTACTGAAATGACATTTCTGATACAAACTCAAACTCGCTGTCACTCTTGAGAGCTGATTATTAATACGGGCCTCCGTATATATGTGAAAATGCGCCGAAATGGTCCAGTAAAGAAGAGTACGGCCGTGCTTGTTTCGCTCTCAACTTGTCGAGGGCACTAGCCATGCCCGCAGATTTTTATGATAATCGGTCACATACGTCATGAATAAAATCAGGCATCTGTTACGTGTAGGGTAGGCAGAGGCTCGGCTCTATAAATATATTAAGCATATATTTTATATTAAGCATGAAAATACAACAGATGATGAACTTAGCTTACTGTACAAAATTATTTCTTAAATAGATACAATCATCGCTATCAACCGCCTTGATGATTTAAGGTGGATCATCATCATCATCAGCTCATATACGTCCCCACCGAGGGACACGAGCCTACCCTGAAAATGTAAGGTGGATACTCCATGTGTTTTTTCTTAGGATCATGACGCTGCTGCCAGGAGATCTAATACTGACTGGTACTCCTGCCGGAGTAGGAGCATTCGCAAACCCACCAGAATTCCTCAAGCCAGGAGACTACTTATGCAGCCAGATAGAAAATATAGGCTCCTTACACACCAGAGTTGAGAAGTACGTGCATAAGAAAGATCCTATTATCTGGGGTTGCATTCCTTAATTTATTTATTGTTTTTATTTTTTTAAACGATCAAATAAATAGTGGTTAAAAGTACATCAAGCTTGAATGGCTTCTTCTTTCTTATGATCAGATTGAACTTCTTTTTTTTCTTCTTCTCTCTTAATAGTTTATTACACTTATATTTGAGGTTTTCGAGGGTTCTAGTTATAATTTTCGTGGTTGTATTTTATGCTAATTGCCATTCATGTAAATCGAGGTGCGCTAGATTTTTTTTCTAAAGTAACCGGTTATCATAAATGGAATTTCATTAGGTATAAAATTACCTACGACTTCCACGCTTGACTGGGAGTGATAGAAAAACATAGAATGTGCCAGCATGTCTCAAAGACGTCTGCCTCAAACCTCCGATTCATGGCATGAGCAAAATACTAGGCGTCCTTGTTAACTACCAAGACCATTGTGACCAGCATGAAGTCAACATTCCTGAAGTCCCCATTGTCTACAGCAAGTTTCCTAGCACCGTCATTGGTCCTGAAGATTCTGTTCTGATTAGGCCTACTACCTGTTCGGTAAGAAAATCTGCATAATACCGGGTGTAAGTGACAGTTCACGCAAAATTTATAGATAAGGGTTGCTTAGTCAAGGAAATTGAACAATTAATTTTCACTCCTGAATACTTCCAGGAAGTAAATAAAAAACTTTCTCATGCAAAATTATGACGTCGATCAGACAATTTTTTTAAAGATTCCAGGAAGAATTTTTGTGAAAGTTGTTTAAATTTACTTCTATCAGTTTTGGGGCAGCAGTTCCATACACCCGGTAATTATACATACAATAATTATAATCATTTTCATAGTTGGTTGAATCTAATTGTGAAAAAGAAACATGCTTTTTAAGCAAACATGATAGAAATAACTTAATTTTAGTATTAGGAGCTGTT
>JARACY010006872.1:0-13737 GCA_029255725.1 Scrobipalpa atriplicella
CAATTAAGCAATCTCAGAGAGACAGAGAGCATAAACCTCAAGCATCTCATCGCAATACCGAAATCCATTACGTAATGTAGCGACCTATTTCTGTGAAAGGAGCGAGGGAGCGACCCGATCGCGGGGAAAAGGTTAAACTTCACACAAACGAAGCTATAAACGACAGCCACTGAGGGCTTATCTACCCCACTGTACGTTCAATGTGATTATTGACGATTTCATATTAGCTGTTTTATATCATTGTTATGATAATAGAGTCGTAAAGATATCCCTGCTTTCTCTACACATGAGAATGGATGTTCTCAGACGGAATGTAGGTATACAGTAAGTAGGTTGATTGATATCGATTCCCAGAAAGGTCACGTCAGACAACGGCTCGGTGTTACCGTATCATGTGAATCTTTGCATAGTGTCACAGAATACACGCTCCACTGGCTCGGAAACGTCCTTGTGGAAAACTATTGCGGATAAAACTAACAACTTATCTGAACGTGCTTCAGGAAAAGTTGAAATACTCGCAGTCGACTGAAAACCGTTCAGATAGCGATGAAAAACGGTGCGTCAAAAAGTGGGACATAAAGTTGATTGACACGATTTTGTTGACAGAAAGGCGGTTAACGAGCCAACGTATAAAAATGATGTCGATAAACTTTCTCGAGGGGAGCGGGAAGGAGTCAGGGACAGTCATTAACCCGCGCTATCAAACAATTCAGAACAAACAATCATCTGCATGATGACGGGAGACAGTTGAAACGAGTAGTTTAATACGCAGGGGCAGACTAACGCGTGACTCATTGTCGGCTCATCGCAACTGCCGTGCACACTCTCACGACAAGTCATTTAAAAACACTGCAACTTCGTCTGCAAAGTTTAATTTGGTTCAACCGAGCGTCATACCTGAGAATAATTGCTGCGAACTCGAAGCACATGACATGCATGCATAATAATTTGAGGAGTTGATGAACAATATGAGAACATCTATTAATAATGCTGTTGTAATTTTGATCAGGGCTAATTTTGAGGAAATCTTGATGATGTGCCAAGTAATTCGCAATAAACAAGTGGGAAATAAAAACAATACGACCGGTTCAATGAACCAAACGTGAGAGTGTGTACTGAGAAGTGTTTACTCGTGAAATGGACAGGGAACAATTTATGACAAACGATTCAATAAATCAAGTCAGATAAAAGCAATGCAAGTTTAATAAGTTATGATCGTAATAAATTTCTTCAAACGTCGTTCAGGCCTGGGGCAATCAATAGTTAATCATGCAACTAGTGATCATGTGAATGCATAATCCTCTACTAATAGATTTATCACTGACATAATTATGAAGCAAGGCGGAGTACGATAAATAATGTATCTACATTACAACAACATTCTACAAAAACTTTTAGAGAAACACATAAAAGTCCATCTTAAATCTTTCAAGATTGCCCAGTTGATATTTAGCGAGGACGTCGTAAAATTTTACAGAATGACCAGCTGTTCATAAGGAAATCATAAAATAAATTTATGATACGTCATAATTTCTCATGTTAATACTTGGAAGATAGTATTCAGATTCCCTTTTGGTCGTCAAAGCTAAAATGAAGAACTGTTGGTGCAACGAACCCTACACACCACATTACAAGGTGCTTACGTAACCGACCGACAATGGAGCAACAGACAATTGAAGCAATAAAAACGAAAACATTCTCAAGTGGGCAAGATCCACTGTTAATGTATGTACTCATACATAAGTATAGCTCTGTAAGCAAAACGCACACTGTAGAGATTCGTCTTGCCATCGTCGGTTGCGAAAACAGAGTTGAGTTTACAAGCGTAAATTCTTTCATAAGCGGAGATGAATCGTCATGAAACGCTAAAAACATTTGTGAAAAAAGTCGACACCGGCTTTGCGTAGTATTTCAATGGGAAGACAATAGGTCGGTTGTACAAAAGGCTGTTCGTCCAGACTTCATGGCTGTGATGCCGGGAAACAATACCGCGTTCCTGTGCGGTCGAGTGACTCGACATACCCCAGCATTGTGATATAATAACGAACGGCAAAATTACGAAAGAGAACGTTTCCCTTTTCAATTTATAGCTTTGAAACAGAAACGAACCGAGAAAGTAGAGGATACCGAGCGCCATATTTATCCCGAGTAATACTGAAATGGTTTCGGAGTTCGAAGGAAAGGAAACATCTTATGTTACAAATGCCAGATATAGGCGAAACTTGATACTCAGACGCTAAAGGAATAAATCATGCAGGGAAGTATCAAGTTGGTACCATCGGTTGTAGGGCAAATAACTATTATCTGGTCCCGCGCGGAAGTCAGCTATCAATCAACCGGATGATAATGGAGATGTTGAACCCTTGACGCGTGTCGGAAGACAAACAAAACCATGGAGAGGACAAATCACGGAAAAATCCATTATTTTGTCACATTTTAATAACATACAACGTGTTGCTCATTAAAAACGATAAGGATGCATAATGTCGTCATTATATCTGATGTGTATTACTAGGAAATAAGAAGCCACGAGGAGGTGCCATAAATGGAGGCATCCACCGCGTTATGTGGCACTGCTGGCTGACTCACGGCGGCGTGAAGGTCGCTCGCCGCTCCCACTCGGCTGCTCGCCTGGTACTTCCGTCGCGGTTACTCATTGTTTAGAATGTAATTTTATGTTTTTGAATGTAACCGATACAACTGCCGTAAAATTTTAACGGTCCTGTACCTATACCTTTTCTTATGAATAATATAATATCGTGATACGACGCGGTTATAGTTTACGTAAGAGCATGATAAAACTGCATGAAAATTCTAAGATTTTAAACCATCTTTATACAGACAAAACAAATAACGCATAATATAACCGTCTAAATACTTAAAGGAAATTTATGATACAACATAACAAGAATTCTCTGCTTAAATCATCTAAATCCGTGGAAATAGAATTCTGCGAGCGCACTAAAGCTCTGATTTAGTAGGTAAACAAGATTAGACGCATAGAAGCATTAACCGTTATAGTTACAGCTAATATAATACAAGTAGCTGTATAGGATCTGTATTTGTAAACAGTTGGTGTAACAATCGAGAACGGTTGAGCGAATCATCCATTGCTATACTTGTTACAGTCTATATATACCACGCTATTGTTCCATAGACTATACAATGACTAAGTAGGTGTGAGACACATCAAAAGACTGCTTGTTCATTCATATTTTTGCAACAGTTAATTACCTATTTGAGTAAGACAAATGGATATAAGTGTAACAAATTACTACAAGAAATTGGCTCAGCCATTAGCACATCATATGGTTCAGTTTATAATTGTTTCAATGATGTAATACCAATTTGTAATAGTAATTCTTACGTAAAATTTATACAGTGACAAAAAAAGGTAGTGAAACTAAAACAAAGGGAAAACATTCAAAACATCTGTTACTGAAAGTAAAAGTATTTTACGAGTTACTCCGATCCGTATTCGTCAAAGGCTGTATTGGCAAAACTTTTATACTGTTATTGTTTTTCCATAAAGTGAACAAAGAAATATGGTTTTTGAAGTTTCTTCATTGTTAATCCTTGTAGAAAAAATATATTAAATAGAATACCATTATTGACTCGTTTGAAAAAAGCAATAACACAGACGGCCAGTGTCAGTAACCTAGAAGTGACCTGCCTCTTAAGGCACCATTAAATTAACACCTAGACACTAAACATGTCTCAGTTTACCCAAACCACGAAAAAAGGGCGGTTGTTGACTTATTCCATCTTACAAAGATTGCTAGGTTTGACAAAAACAATAACCTAGACTACCAGTATCAATATATAGGTAGCCATAATTTATGGAATTATTAACACAATAGACTAAATAAGCTTCAGTTTCTCTAAAACCCAAATAGAGGGCAGCTGTTGACCTCTTTCAATCGGATATACAAATCAACACCATGCACTTACTTACTATACTTAGGCCCGTATTTATAATCAGCTCTCAAGAGTGACAGCTAGATTGAATTCGTATCAGAAATGGCATTTCAGTACAAAACGGGCTGTCAAATCCATACTTAATATTGCTCTCAATCTTGAGATCGCTTTATAAATACGAGCCTTATTGTCGTTTGACATCGAAACAAACGGGGTCATTATGTGCGTGGTACGGTGACAAGTTGTGGATAGCTGACTTCCTGTAGCTATCGGAGTAGTTCAAATTTTAAACCAATGAATATTTATAAAGGGCATACGAACTTTTGAGGCAACTACATACGTATATAAAATTCAGTAAGTAAATAAAATCTATTAATGTAGTTCAAATTGATACTATAGATATATATTGAAGTCAATGACCATAACATTAATCATAGTAGAGTAATTTTAGCTTCACTAAACCAGACTGTATTGAGTATAGATCAAACACCGGTACCTTGCATAGTGCATAGTAGTCCAACGTTTCCGCCGTCCCATAGAAAACCATCATCATTAAAAAGTTATATATTGTAGGGGACAATTTTGAATGACCCGCTTTCAGCTATTATGCTATCTTTGTAACTGCCTCCGTGGTCTAATGGTATGAGTCATAGGCTCACGACCCGGTGGTCCCGGGTTCGATTCCCGGCAGGGGACAATGACTTTGTGTTGTTGTTTCTAGTTTGGTTAGGACATTGCAGGCTAATCACCTGATTGTCCGAAAAGTAAGATGATCCATGTTGTCGGTTGGGCATGTAAATATCGGTCGTGAGCTTGATTTCTCTGTGGTCGTGTCAGACAATCTGGCCCATCAGAATTAAAGATTTAAGGAATAGAGAGTGCACTTGTGTGTTGCGCACTTGGGCCCTAAAATCTAGTCCTGCGCAGTTAGCCGAGCTCTGGGAGATTGGCTGCCATCACCGAAAATAGGTTGGGAGGAGTACTACTATCGTCATAGTCAACAAGCGTATCGCTAGCTGATAAGGGTCACCGAGGCTAATCACCTCGCCTGTAATCGGACGGACCTATCTAAAAAATATCGGAAGAGAATCGTGAGTCATTCATAATATTTGTTAATACAAAGATTGTAAGAAATTTTATTTTTATTTTTGAAGCGTTTGATAGGTATTTGAACTTGAGAAAGTAAATAAGTTCTCTCTCGAAGTGTAATGGTACAATAAATAAAACTGAATCGAATAAAACTGTTGAGGGCAATAATACCTAAGTATTCGAAGGAAATTCATGTTGAAGCCTAAAGTATTAACACCGTCTATTTATATTTTGAAATGATTGATTTTATCATTAACGAAAATCAATTACTTGTGTCTCAAGGTAACCTTAATTTTTAGATAGGAAGTCATTATCAAAATTGATTTGATTTCCCCAGAGATTTCTTTTTACATTTTGATTTCTAGTTTGTACGAATATATTGAAATCTTGACATAATGGCTCAAATTCTGTCATGACAATTTTCTCCAGCACATGATTATTCAACAAACAACTTAACCTCCTTAATAATGGTAAACCGCTTGTCCAGTCTATTCTACTCCATGTGTGGTGGCAACTTCCGTCTTGGCTTATCAGGCAGCCATTAACTAGACTCCGTACGTCATTACACTTATCAAACCCATTAGCTTGAGTGCAGGTGACCGCCCTTATGTGAATGAGGACAGGTTTTTCTTAGACGGAATATCTGAAGAGAGTGCCTGTTTTACGAGGCCAAAAAATAGGCTACTCATGACCTGAAGACACACTGCAGTGCGGCGCTAAACAGCTTGCTTTGTTCTTTTCTGCCAATTTCTGGGAGTGCTAGTGTCTTTAAGGGTTCTGGGTGAACTCGCTCCCCAAAACCCAACGCACCTGATTGTAAATAACATCTTAGCCTTCTTCTTCTTCTTTTCGTATCAATAGCACTCATACGGTCAACTTCAAAAAATTTGCGACGTCACTGCCCGTTGATTCTTCTGCGTTACAGGTTAGCTTACTGAAAAGATATAGGTAACAACATTGTAACATTTCGATATGGAATGGCAGACACGGCAATAAGTCTCCTAGGCCATGATACGACGAAGAGCAGTTGTCAGGAAACTTACTCGACATAATCCGTTACGAGCACATTTTGTCGCGAACACTGACAGCGAACATTACTCTAGTAAAACGAAAGTTTATTTCCACGTGTCATCTCTAAACGCCATAAAGATGTTATCTGTCCGTAACAACAAACATAGTACATACACACTTGCATAGATATAGTTACAGGTAGGCAGAGTGGCAGTGACTTCGTAAAAGGTGATTTTCACCACGTCTGAAAAGTTTTGAGTGTCAAAAGTTTGGACTGTGTAGTACTACTACTGATAGGTTGTAAGCCCATCGCGTAAATTACAATCACAATACAATACAAATACAAATACAACAATACACTGAAACCCTCGTTTTTCTCTACAGATTTCTACATTATGTCCAGGAAGAGAAGCAGCTGGAACATCTGTGTTTTTATCGCTCCTATTCCAACATGGAATAAATGGCATTAGTACTCTATATAGCTCTAGAACGTAAGTTTATTTTCACGTGTCATCTCTAAGCACCATAAAGATGTTATCTTTCCGTAACAACAGTTCACGTAATCCTAATCCTGAGTGAAGACTCACTTATCACAAGACACACATCGTTTAGTGCCCACAGAATTAGTAGAGTTATTTTAAACGTCCGTAAACAAGGCATGTTGATTTACTGGTGAGTTCCCGGTTACATAATAAATCATCTTCCTTAGCAACCGAGATAAAGATTGAATGAATGAACATTTTTACTTATTACACGATTGTTTACGATAAGACTTCGCAGATAATCGTAAATCTTCATAGTTATTGTTGCCGTCTAGTCTACCAGCTGACATTTACCATAAACACGCTCAAGTTATGAGAAAACAAGCTGGTTGGCTGTTGGCTGGTTTTAAAGCAAAATGTCTGTATATGGCGGCAATAACAGCTATTGAAGAAATAACTGGCCACCCACTAGAATTCAAGCTGCACTTTTGGTTTGAAAAACGAACGGCGACTGAACCGTTACATAACACTCTGATTAAGTGTAATATATCTAAAATACGAAGTACTTCCTCATAAAGCAAGATAAGAATCACTTAAACCTGACGAGAACCGGAACACTTCCTAAATGAGATACCGTATTTCTATTTGCTTCTTACAAGGGGTTCTAGTGGTTTCCTAATGGTTTTCTTAGATAGAGACGTATTCGCGTCCTGAGGGAGAAATGGGCTCGAGGGGGAAATACCCTTCGATTGTGGAACCAAAACGCCTAGGGAGCCAACAAAACGACATTGAGAGTTTCGGACAAAGAACAGGAAAAATGTATTCAAAGTCGCTACAAATATAAGTGTTACGAATTACAGGACTGAATGAACCCTAAATGAAGCCTACATGAAGATAATTTTTTCGTAGGTAAAAGGTTTATTCTATAATAAGATTACTGTAGCAAATTAACGAGCTAGACTTACGCAAAGTTTGAAATAATCTGCTTACACATACTTATTTATCTACACAATAGGCAATCAGGTCAGACAAAAGTTAGTTCAACAAAAGAAAAATAAACAAACAATAAAGGAATGTCACGAGACTCACAGAACAAATATATCTACGTAAGAGTTTATAAAGTAAAGTGCATTACACCGATTGTAGTAATGTGTTGGTAAATATGTGGATCTAAAAATACTACCTGCTGCGACTGTATCATATTATAACTAACTCCTCTGGCGCAATAAGTAACTGATTGATCGATCGTATGGTTTGTAACTTGTGCAGAAAGTATCGACATACCTTATTAATAGAGCACTCACAAAAAATAAATTTTGTTTGTTTCATATAGCGAATGTTTCCCTTTGAAACTACTGAACCGATTTGAAAAATTTGCCGTAGTGAAACTAGCGGGTCGGAAAGGTATTTAGGGGCGGTCCCATCAACTTATAAACGAGTTTATGAGAAGATAAACAGTGTGTCAAAAATTTCGATCCCACGACCATCTTTTTTAGGCATTTTTGTATGGGAAACCATCTGTTTACAAATGGTTTACGAGTGGTTTGCGTTACCTAATGGTTTACGAGGGGTTAATCATACATGACACGAGTTTAGCTTTAACCATCCCGTTGGCAAGGCAACCATGGTGACATACGTCCATAAATGACTTCTATTGTCATTTTTATTTGGGCCGTATTTAAATTTAAAACCGTTTTTCTGAAAAATACAAAGCACAGACAGAAACTTTGAATGCAGAAATAAAAACAGCAAATTGGAATCTCTAGAACAAACCCAAAAAGTTCAAAGTTTTATAAACATTTTTAGTGACTGTGATCATAGTACCTACCTATGATGTTCAACAATAATGAATGACCTACAATATGTAAACATAAACAAACACGTAAGTAAAGTTTGATATGTTAAATCATGATATACCATAGTAATAAACGAAATATAGGTACAAAATTAGTAACTATTCCTAGGTAGGTACTGAAAGAACTTGCGATAGATTTCATTCACCTTCATCCAAGATTATTTAGCCCTTCTGCAAAAATGCTATTCATGTTGATACCTATCATCATCTTCCTAGCCTTCCGCAACCCAGAAGGGAAACCAGACCTAATCTTAGATTAGGTTACACAACCTTTGACCTCCTGCCAAGGAGGCCGCGGCCCTATTCACTACACCATCTGGGCTTCCTACATCATCCGGGCTTCTCAAGTTGATACCTACCTATCATATTTTAATATTTATTTGTATGTTTTATTATTATTAGCACGGACTAAAGGATGAAGTGGACATTGCTGCTGCTTTCTGTTTTGGGAAGATGATGTACAAATCCCTATAATACGCTACACCTACGTTTATTTGTCGCGTGTACTGTATGTATTTTAGCTATTCCGCAAACAATGTATTGAAGTTGATTTGATTCCTATGGCAGACGCATATAATGCTGGGAACTAGGAGACGATTTAAAAACTCTGACATCAGAGTTCATCGGGTCACACTTAGACTCGAAGAAGAATATTTTGTATAGGTATAGGACCCAATAATTTGTTTTTAGAAGTAAGAAGTTCCTTAATTTTATGCTGCTTGTGCGTATAGGAACCTAATTAATTGTGATTTAGTTGTTATTCGATTATATTCCTAATATTTGTATCTTGTTCCAGCCTTTAAGAAGATAACAAATAATAACGTTGTTTACAAAAGAAAAGAAAGTATTGATACAGAGGTATTTACAACTAAGTTAATACCTAAGTAACTGCCTTGCCTGTGTGGTGCCGGATTAGAATAGCATCACCCCATCACTTCCTGCGGGTGTCGTAAAAGGCGACTAAAGGATTAATCCAGGGAATGGGCAGCAGCGTTCCCTGTTATACCCGCCTGCCAAGCGTGGTGAGTATGGCATATACCCCCAATTTTGGGGTGGCCTATGTCCAGCAGTGGACTGTTGTGGCTGATGATGATGAACTGCCTCTGCGGTCTGTTGGTCTGAGCATGATATTATCTATTTATTTCTCATTGAGATTCTCCCCAGTTTGGTTAAAGCAATATAGGCTGAAGCCCTTCTTGACAATTAAATAATCCAGACATTTTGCTTTCTTGGCCTAATTACTGATTCTGACTATCTGCCACAGTCGTTCCAGATCTTTTGCTCCATGCTTTTTCTAAATGGGCAAAAATGTCATAGAGATATAGATAACTATGTGTACCTATATTCGTAATATTTTTTTCTGAAATTCCTTTTTGTTTTTCAGTGTTTTGAAAAAGAATTCCGTGCTTCGGAGGGCACGTTAAGCCGTCGGTCCTGGTTGCTGTCTTCGATATAGTAGTTGTTACACAAACCATGTGAGAGGCCTATTTAGCTGTGCTATTAGGTGGTTCACAATGCTAACACCAGGATTCATCGGGTCTATCGACTCGAAACCCACATGACAGAAGAAAAGTGTTTTGTATGGTGATGAAATGGTTCTCTCGATTTTATATTTGAAGTGGTTGTTACGTACAGAAAACAATTATACAACATGTTAAGAACAAATTAGTTATTATTTTATAAACCAATAAATAAAGTAATTTGTCAAAATTATAAATCTTGTTTATAAAGGGCAAGGTTGCTCTTCGTCTGATTTTTTGGCTACTGGTGCTTCATTCTGTATATTTTATCCATTGAGTCCTTTGTCTACTTGAATATCTCACACGGTTGTATTTGAGGATTATTTAATATAGATTGGTATTCTTATTGGCAAATTATAAATCAAAATAATACGGAAAATCCTTTGAAACAAACCAAACGGACACACTTGACAGAAAGTAAAATGACACAATGTCACAGGCCATAGATAAAATAACTGCTAGCAGTATAAATCAAAAAAGGATTTACTGTAAAATATTTCATTTTATAACATTAATTTACATAAACTAGTTAACTTTATAAGTAAAAATAATAAAAATAATCTTCATGAATGATCAGAAGTTAGATTAGAGACCTCTTTGAACTTCGTAATGAAACGATAGAAATTAATAATCATAATCAGTCATAATAAAATCTTTTTGCTTTTAAAGTTCCTGATACTAAATAAATAGGTAGGTTACCTTAGAGTTTTTATTATGAGCCTGATACTCACTTTTTAATCACAAAAAGATTTTCATCTGAGACTGCAATGAACAAAAAAAATGGTGATCATGAAAGTAGGTCAAATATTTTTTTGAATGATAACTGCTTGAACGATAAAACGCTCAAAGGAGTATCATTAATGTCCTTTTATCATAGCCACAGAATATATAATCAAGGCTTGACCCGATTGGTCGATCATAGGTTTAGGCATGGTTTAGGCAAGGAATCTGGAGGGAACGAAAGTATTAACCAAGTTTTCAAGAAAGTTTAGCAATAAACCATCTGTAAACAGCTAGTCTAAACTGTTGGTGGGCTCCGGCCTTAGTGTATTTGTAAGGTGTATGACAGAGAAATCAAGTCAGGATAAGGTTAAAATTAAGCCAATAAGCAAAAAAAAATAGGGAATAACAAAATACAGATTTCTTCACATAGTAAAGCACAAATATAGACATCTGGCAATGCAGGCAGAAAGAAAACCAATTCACAATATCGACCGTTGGACATTTGCTGAGGAAGAGTGGGCGGCACCATCCGGTGTTTCGACAGGTGTGCGATAGTGACAACACATCTGGACTCTCTGCACTATCAAGTTACTATAAAACATAATATTTGTATTGTGTTATGTTTGCCTGGTACCTTTTGCGATGACTTCTTTGAAATTGAGTCATAAAGGGCCGATTGCGTGGCACTTGGAGTTCTAGGAATATTATAAAGCGCAGCGTAGGTAAATGTAATATTACAGGACAACGTGACTAAAAAAATAACATTTTCTAGAAAGAATATTTTCAAAAGCGTGTTTATCGGCAAAAAAATATACCTACTCAGGCTCTGACTGTACAAGGTATAAAGTTCGCAATTTGCACTTGTGCAAGCTCAAGTGAGCTCATATTCGAAAACAACAGGTAAGTCTTATGTAGATACGCCCTAGCCACGTCGCATCGTATTACCCGGGAACCCGATACACTCACACAACAAAACAAGCCAGTGTTATGTCACAGTGAAGAAAAGGAGCGGTAAGTCATCTTGGAGGTGTCCGAGTGTCCTTGTAATAATAACCTAGCTAATAGAGTTATAATTATATAATAGGCCCTTCCGTGCCTTCGCTATTACGAACTGTCGATTAGTTTGGCTACGACCCGCGGTTGAGGGTGATAGTAATTCGCTATTTGAATAGGTGTTAACACATTGAGTCGCCATGCAGGTCGGTCGACTAAGAAGACTTACAATAACACACACTGAAATAAGTCACCCAGAGACTGAGTTGCTGTCTCCTTGTCAACAGTGTCTAATCTAATGGCTCTTATAGCATTATGTAGTGTAGATTGGCGATGATGCGCACTGGGGCGAACAGAGTTTTCTAATTGGCTACTTTCCAACTAGTCAAATCAGCAACTTTTTATGAAATGTCAAAAACGCTTTTTTGTATGAAAATAGTAAATTATGACGTCACATTTTAGTAAATATTGACTAATCAAATCAATAACTTATATACTTTTAATTCGATTAATAAAATCTAAATGTGCATTTTTTTTTAATGATGAATGAGATCCACAATATTTTTAGCCATTAGTTTTAAGTATAAACGTTTTGAATTTTTTAAGCTACCCAGTCAAGTACCCAATTAGACGGTTTTCAGTAACTTGTATGAAGATGTTGTACTGTTTCTTACATGTACTGTGCCTATGTTGTGTGCTAATCTATGTATACTCAGCCGTGGGTGGACTGTTTGTATAATGCTGCAGCATAACATCCTACGGCATATGCTTGATAATGTAACGTAAACTATGACTTGCTGCGCGACTTCGATGATCGATATTAAATTTCGGAACAATATCTGAAGGGTTAGTTAGTGCAAGTTGAGTGAACATAACTTTGTTCCTTTTAGTAGGAGTGCCTAAAGCGTAGTGGGACTATATGTCGCGTTACGACTAGTCAAATGGCAAGTTAGGCGTAAAGAGAGTTAGGCATAAAGAGAGTTAGGCATAAAGAGATTTAGGCATAAAGAGATTTTTACCATCTTGTAAGTCTACTGAAGTAAAGAGTCAGACTTTACACTTGACTTGAATGAAATAAATGACTTTAAATACTGACAAATCCGAAAATACTGAAATCGCTGACCTTTGTGTCTAGAGTCAAGAGCTAACACATTCCAAGTAAAAAAAAAAGTTGGAAATGCAGTCTTTTTTAAGGGCACAATCTATGCCAAACTCGTAAAAACTATTGATTCAACTATATTGATCAACCTATAAATAGTAACCTTATTGATCAACGGAACCGTTCTTGTTCTTAATCACATCTATTATGGCATTGAATCTTGATGTTCAGTCCAATTGACGAACCGACAATATTGTCTTCATTTGCTGAAGATAAATTCGTACTACAGATCAAATTGGTATCACGTGAAATTTGATGATAGGCACTTGATAGTATGATGACATAACAAATTAGATATTCGCTCTAAGTACCTATAATATTTTTAGCGACCTGCTTTGTGGAAGGAGTGCTAAATACATCCATCATGACATGATGTTTTTAACATTCTTGTCGTGATCGTAGGATCGAAATCATAAACATAATTAAATTACATATATTTTAAAGGCCAGCAGAAGATCGAGTGAGCTCGTGGGTGCTCGTGGTACAAACAATTATTTTATTGTAAAAAGAAAAAAACCTGAAATAATAATGTCATTTATTTCATTCGTCTGTAGTATTTCTTTCGTAGAACATTTTACTCCCGCGATAAAACACGTCATTACAATTAGAATGTAGTCGTTCCTATTTACTGTTTTCTTATAATACAGGGTGTAAAAAAAAGTACTGCGTTCCTTTAAACTACATGTTCTACTAATGATACCAAATAACTTTCCTGAAGCACAAAAATTTTAGCTTGAAAAAAAAATTTGCCTTTTCCATACAAAGATGCTCTCCTCATCTGCAATTTTGTATGGGCATGGCAAAATTTTATTTCGAGGTAAAATGTTTTTGCTTTGCAAAAGTTGTTTGTTATCATCAGTAGAACAAGTGGTTTAAAGGAACGCAGTACTTTTTTTACACCCTGTATAATATGAGGTATAGTTTCATAATAAGATCCAATACTTACATAGTCTACCGAAGCTAAGGGACAGGCGCTTTCTGAGCTTT
>JARACY010006873.1:0-13729 GCA_029255725.1 Scrobipalpa atriplicella
TCTTATGAGCCATGTAGATAACATCGGCATTGAGGATAGTTGGAATTGCAATTTTTGTTAATTTCATCATTTTTTAGGGTTCCGTAACGTTACTGAAACACCCCCTAAGCTATGGCACGCAATTAAAATTAACATCCTGTATACTATAATGTTTTTTTTTACGATTTCAGTCCAGCATTTCATACATAATAATATAATAATGACATGCTGGATATTCTTGTTTTAATATAACCAAGTGAACCGATTCATTTCACCCCTAGACTAGGCTACTTTTTACCGCGGGAAAACGTGAGCGTATCGTAACGTAACTATCTTATTTTATACAGGGTGTAAAAAAAAAAACTACTTTCTTTAAACCACTTGTTCTACTGATGATACCAAACAACTTTCCCCAAAGCACAAAATTTTTAGCATTTTGTATGCAAAACGCAAATTTATTATTCGAGCTAAAATTTGTCTTCTTTGGGAAATTTGTTTGGTATCATCAGTAGAACATGTGGTTTAAAGGAACGTAGTACTTTTTTTACACCCTGTATAATCTCCTGTACCACCCTGTACTAAGACTAGGTAGGTATTAATTACGTGCATGCAATTTTGTTGCACACTGCCAGTTTACGAGAGGCATCAGACTCGCCTAGTTCATCAAATTGATTGTGCATTGCGCGCTCGCAGTGTATGAAGCTAAAAAGAAAATTGATAATTCTGGTGTACGGTCATAATATTATATTTTCTTTGGTACAGTGCTAGCTACGAACAAAACTTCGCTCGTTTTCTCTGTAATCAATACAAATTTCTCCCGCACTAGAAAGTATAGGTACACGTTGTTAGAAGCAGGTAGTCAGGGTAGTCTCCGCCTATCTTCCAGCTTTCTGTACTGGTCCGCTGATCTATCTAAAGAAAGTGGGTAAGTTCGACAATAGTCACGATTCGGCATAAACAAGAGTTAAGTAAAATAAAACTATACCTGTCATATTCCATCTTGAGCGAACAGAAAATTAAGTCCGTCTATACCATATAGACATGCTATAGACGGACTTATTTTTAATCCTGCCAGTTCAAAAATCTATATCTGGATCTACAGATTAAAAAATCGATACCTGTATGCAATTGTGCAGTTGAAAGTACATTTTTATTCTTACCATACACGAACACACACACAACACACAATCACACACATAGCCCCCACTAGGATTCCCTGTATCGGGGTGCCAAGGACATACACAGAAACATCCACAAAGAACACCCAGACCCAGAAACAGACATTTAAATTCATCGTTCAAATGTCTGCCCCGGCCGGGAATCATAAGTTCTAAGAATAACTTTAGAACTAAATCCCTTACTTACTCTCTTCAGGATGCAGAAACGTGCAGTGAGAGCGATCGTACGGAAAACGCAGTATGACTCGGCGAAACCATTTTTCATTAGTCTGAGAATAATGACTTTGCCGAGCTTACTAATACTGCAAGTAGCTATATACGCCAGAACTAACTTATATATGTACGAGAAGCGAGGCGACAATCAAATCCACAACCTCCGCTATGCTCAGCGACTCTGCACGGAACCTCACTCGCTTGAGAAGGCTAAGCGCACCATCCATGCGATGGGTGCACCTGTCTATAACAATTTGCCGAGTGACATTCAGGATGCCCCGAGCTTGAATATTTTTAAGGCTAAGTTAAAGAAATGGTTAACAGAGAAAACATTCTATAGCTATGCAGAATTCATAGACAATAAGCATTGACATAAAGTGTGATTTTTGATTATTATTTAGTTAGGACTTATTGTATTACGATGATGATGACATCTTTATTTTGTATAAATTTTTCAAATATTAATTTGAATCCTAATATTTTTATTTTTGACATTATTTTTATTTTATTATTTGCAATTTTTTGACATTGTAATGTGGACAAATTGTAAACTGAATATTATTTTATTTTTTGACATGTAATGTATATTATGAATAAAAATGATTATGATTATGATTATGATTATGTTGTGTTATGAAGTGTTTATAGCAAATTACTCAAGACTATGACGCACACAGAAGAGTAAATGGAGCTCGTTACATTGTATTAGGTATAATATTTATAGACACAAGTAGTGGTGCTCAAACGGAAAGTAATTTGATTTAGTAGTTTCCTTAGGATGTGTACTAACAGTGTGGAACCCATTCAACGCATCACGCCAGTGCGCAAGCTTTGTCCTGAATTTGACCTTTAGGGTCCGTACTGAGTAATAAAAGATAATTTTACAAAGATAATGTAAAGTTTTCTTTTTATTTCATAATGTCACAATCGTTTTTGTTTACATGGTGGGTAACAAACAACGTCATTAAAATGAAATTTGACTAAATATTATCACAACATCATGATTGCTTATTGTTAAAGCTAATAGACGCTTCGTTAAGAGTAAAATTATTATGCTTCTTTTCTTTCAGTATTTAAGCTAATTATTGGTTACGATTCGGCGAAAACACGATCTAGCTTTCTGCAATGGGCGGATTCGTTTTCGAGTTATTTAAATGTATCAATAGATGGCGCTGATAACCTTGAAACAAATCTGTCAAATATTATGGCAACACTCATACGTCATAAAAAAAATATAGATTTGATATTTTTATATTTTATTGTTTTAATAATGTTTATTTATAACGTACATTTGGATTTCATTCAATATCCTGATGTAAAGAGTCTATATCTCAATAAAAGTTCACTTTTGCGACTGAAAAATAGGAGAAGTGGAGAGGAATGAAGGAAAACTTACCAAACAAATGTCCGCTGTGTGATAACAAACAACAAAAACGCAGTAATAATGAATAACTGAATAACAAAGAGTAGTAGCCAGTCTAACACATGACAGCAGAATGATTTTGACTTTGACAACAAAAATTTTCCTACAACGGCGCCGCGCCCCCTATCGAGTAAAGGAGAAAATTTTTTTTTTAATGAAGGTGCCCCATTAGAGAACAGAAAGGGACGGCACTGCAGACGACCTAATTTGAATCCTATCAGTTAGAATTCGTTCAAAAATTAGTACAAAGGATTTTATTCGATACTTTCCACACCACGGTTTATTACCCATAGATTTTTTTATTTGACAGGATTAAAATTCGCCTATATTGCTGTCTTTTTCTGTTCTCTCATGAAATGACAGAAAATTATGGGTATGGCTAGTTAGATCGTGTTTTCGCTATAGCGGAGCCATTGTCAGTAAAAAGCACAAAGTAGGTACTACTTACAATAACGGGTAAAACGTAAATACAGTATAGTAAATAAGTAGGTACTTATCTAAGTCTGAGGATCTAAGTAGAAAAATGAGAATCCTTTAACATACTTCACTTCGTGGGGCTCATATTATCCCAGTCGACGTCGAAGTCTATCACAAGTTGTTTGTTCTTTGGTATGTACTGCCTGTAACAAAAATAAAGGGTGTTACGGACAGCTTCCCACAAACTAGGGATTGCTCAAATGCTGTCAACGAAATTAAACAACTTTCAGAAATAATTTCAGGAAAGGCAAAAAATTAGTTACAAAATGACCTACATCTTTGTATGGGATAGCCAAAATGTTTGATATTACTTAGTCCATCATCATGAGAAAACAGAATGGGACTGGAATAATTTTAGTTAATATTTAGTTAAGTCGTGCTCTTACTAAATCACAAAATCACTAAAGCAACTGCTGCAGTAACTTATATAAAATCTTCTGTCTGTACTCAAAACTTGTCAGTCGACGTGACGAAAACGATCTTTTATAAGGTTGTTGACGTTCTGCCAATCCCGTAACGGACACTGGCGTGACTTAAGCTATAGTAACATTTCTACCTGTAGTCTCGCGTTACCGGGTAGGCAGAGCTTCTAGGACATTATAACAGATCGTTTCGCCACGTCGACTGACAAGCTTTGAGTACATTTTAGAACTATTGAAACTGGGTATTGCTGTCATTATAGCAATACATAGTACACACTGAAACCTTCGTCTCTCTCTACCGACTTCTACAGTATGCCCAGGAAGAGAAGCAGCTGCAGCATTCTATGTTATTCTATTGCTCCCAGTCCAGCTTAGCCTTACCTATATTTAACGCCAGATGCGTCAAACATTTTCCTGGAGGCGACATTCATTGGCTTGTGCCGGTTCTTATCAGACATGTAGACCACCTCTGTGATACCCGATTGAATGATAATCTTGGCACACTCGTTGCAAGGGAATAGTCCTACGTAGATTGTGCAGTCTTTCACGTCAGCTGAATTTTTGTTTACTATTGCGTTCATCTCTGCGTGGCAAACTGGAAATGAAGATGAAATAACAATTATATTGTTATTGTCATAGACTTTTACATTTATGTTTAGTATTTTATAGAAACATCGGGACTCAAGCTCTGTAACTCAAAAGTAATGTTTTGTAGCATATCAAATACTGCAATGATTATAAAAATATTACATGAAATATGTGTACAGAAGGCGGCCTCATTGCTTAGTTAGCCATTTATTCTAGGCAACCTTACAGTTGGTAGGTATAGAAATAAAAAAAATAGATTTTATAATAATCAGTGGGAATTAAAACATAGACTTCTATAATAATCTGTGGGAATCAAAGCTCTATGATTTAATTTAATTGTAACAACTTACCATACAAAAATTTACTGTCCAGGGGCGAGGGAGTATTCTTTCCCCATGGGAAATCATCATCATCACAACCTATTGGCATGCCATTGTACCTGCGTAACAAATAAATAAATGTATGTACATAATTTTTTAGAAATACAACAACTTTGAATGTAAGGCCTAGCACGCACTGCGATTTTTATCGCGCGAATTAAATCCGCAGAAATCTGTGATGTATGGAGTTGTATGAAGGTGCACGCACTCGCGGAAAAAAATCGCGCGAGATTCCTCATACAAATTTCCCCCCCTCCACCCCAACCGCGATTTTAATTCGCGCGAAAAAAATCGCAGTGCGTGCTAGCTCTAAATATTTTGAAACAGAGACATTGTTTGAAAGGAATTTCTACTTAATTTTAAAAGACCTGTCCAACGATACCCCACTTAATATAATTTAATAATGATATAGAAAAAAAAAATAGTACCCTTTCACTTGTAAAGAGGCCACTTATGGATAAAAAAATTAAGAATTACCTACTGTATGTTGTGGCAAACCATAAAATAATAATGAAAAAGTTTGTATTTCACATACCTACAATTAATTTACTAAAGAAAGTGGCAGCACCTCTGCTCTGTAACCATTACCACCTTAAGGCTTATCAAAAGACATGACCCTTTTTGTTATTATTATCATATTACAAAGTTTACTTTTACAATGCTTTTACTCACCCAATACCCACAATTTTCTTGTCTCTGTTCACAATGCAAGCGCCTACTTGGAAACTGGGGTCTTTGCTGCGTTTCGCTGCTAGAAATGCCGTTGCCATGAAATACTCCTCCCACTCAATGTAGCTTGTTCTTTTCTTTTGTGGTGTGCCAGTCCCATTACAAGATGGCCTGGAATTTGTTGAAATAGAGGTATGTGATCATAAATAAATTTTGTATTTATTTTTAATTTCTAAACTTTATTCATCAAATAAATACAGAGTGGTCACTAACAACACACCAGTCATTAAATTAAACTAAACCGCCCGATGTCGTTGCAAAGGTGCCCATAACACTTGCCGCATTGCCACGCTGGATAGCTATAGACAACCTTTGAACCAGAAAGGACTCGGAACGGGGGTAACGGCGTTTTTAATTTATATTGTAGACCAGTAAACATGGTAGGTACATTAAACGGCGCAGTTCTTGAGGTAGTTTAAGAAAGATCGCCCATCTAAAATTCACATGTTAGATGCGCAGACTGTGTCATTCTAAGTCAAGTTAATTGCCGGTAGCTATACATTATGTATTTTATGTATTGTACTCTTATTATTCTGGGGTGCTATGTTATGGGATCTCCTTGCTCAGTCCACCCCCCCCGGGCATTGTCACTTTACCTGTGGATTATTTATAATAGGAGGTTGCACACAAGGTGGGTAGGGTATGTATTGTGGTAGGTATGTATAGTAAAAACAAACAACTTAATATAACCTGACTTACATGCTGCGAGCATAAGAAAAGGGGCAGTGTTAGGCACGTGTTAGGTAGGTACAAGATTTTCCAGCTCGTAAAGAGACCTAGTTACATTTTGATAAACAAAACAATAACTGTAAATAGTGCAATGTGAGAGTTTTTGAAAAGTATAATAACATACCCGTTTAGCGATAATTTTGCTGTCTGTTCTGCTAGATTCATATTCTGTTCTACTAGATCCATTTTCTGTTCTCCTAGATCCATCTTCGTCTTTGCTTGCTGCAGTTTTCAAGTATCTTTGATGAAATACCACGCGAAATAAACAAACAGAACCATGCAAACAGCTGTTCCATCCGCTGCCAGTGTTGCCAAGTCTTTTCGACGTAAAGTCGCAGAAAAATGAATTCTAGGTAGCCTAAAATCGCCCAATTTTTTTTAAAGGTGAAGTAGCCTAAAATCGCCCAAAAAATTAGAAAAATAGCCTAAATGGCTACTTTTTTGCCTCATGAAACCGAAAAGGACAGGATGGCTTAAATAAATGCTTGTTTTTATAAGTACATATACTTTTTAAGGACACTTATGACTAAACTTTCGGACAAAATAAAAATGCTTAAGTTTTCGTGCGACTTAAACAATCAATGAAAGAAATGTGTTATACGAAATATGTATGTCTCTGTCATCTTTGTGTCATATAGAAATGATCTAAATTCAGAACAAAAAAGCGGCACTGATGCTCTATCTAATCTGTGGTATAGTTGTGCGTTTCGTTTCACTAATAAAATTTCCAACTTTTCTGTCATAAGTTCTTTTAATCTTGAAGTAGCCTAGTGTCGCCTAATATTTTTTCGAGATAGCCTAAATGGCGACCAGTCGCCATTCCCAATTTTTGGTCGCCGCGGCACCTTTCAAGATAGCCTAAATGGCGATAAGTCGCCGCACTTGGCACCACTGTCCGCTGCTGTCGCTGCTGTCAATGTCAGTCAGTCAAATGTTTTTTTAATGGTTTTGGCTTGGCAACAAAGTTATTTGGGCCATGTCTGAGTATAATAAAATACCATGGCCATATTTGAGGTTGTGATTCTACCGGATTCTACCCATGCATGAAACTAATAAACAACTTTCCCCATGAAACATACCTAGGTCGAAATATGAAAAAAAAATGGCCCTCTCAAAATGAAAACTAAAAAAACTTATACCTACCATGTACTAATAATCTTTAGTTTATTTTTTACCATGGTTAACATCGGATTAACTGCCCCCGTGGTCTAGCGGTCTGAGCCATGGGCTCACGACCCGGAGGTCGCGGGTTCGATTCCCGGCGAGGGACACTGACTTTGTGTTGTTGTTTCTAGTTTGGTTAGGACATTGCAGGCTGATCACCTGATTGTCCGAAAAGTAAGGATGATCCATGCTGTCGGATGGGCATGTAAAGAGTCGGTCCTGCGCCTGAATTCTCTCTGGTCGCGTCAGTTAGTCTGTCCCATCAGAATAAGAGATTGAAGGAATAGAGAGTGCACTTGTGTCTTGCGCAAACACATGGGCACTAAAAACTAGTCCCGCGCAGTTGGCCGATCTCTGGGAGATTGGCCGCCGTCACCGAAAATCGGTTGGGAGGACTACTTACCGCAAAAATATCGATTTTTTTACAAGTATACCTAGTTAGTTTTTTAATTTTCGGCACGTTTGACTCATTCCTTCTCAAGGCGAGATGTAGCTGAGGAGCGCAAAAAGACGACAAAGAACTATACATTTTCGTACAACTCTGCAGGAGAAGTTTTCGTTGAAGCTCTAACTTATTATCTACCCCTGTGGTCTACCCATAGGAGCATTTCACGGACGACGTGACGTTGCATTACCTACTTACGTGACGTGGTTTTCTCCACTCAGCATTCTTCGAGACCTAATTATTTTACAGAGAAACCTAGCAATATGTATTCCATTGTCTGTCTGGCAGACAGGTAACATGATTCCGTGCTTCGGAAAGCGCGTTAAGCCGCCGGTAATATTGACTGTCAATAAAATTAATAGAGGTCGTTCCTGCAATCAACAGTTTATATACCGGGTGTAAGAGACAGCGTCCCGCAAACTGATAGGGATGCTCAGTCAACGATACTGAACACATATCACCAGGTTTTTTTTTTTCAGGAAATGTAAAAAAAAATTTGCTTTTCCATACAAATTGTCTGATCAATGTGGTAATTTTGTATGAAAAAACAAATTTTTATTTTCATTTCCTGAAAAAAAATTCCTGGTGGTAGTTGTTCAGTTTCGTTGACTGAGCAACCCCTATAAGTTTGCGGGACGCTGTCCCTTACACCCCGTATTTGATGAATGAAGATCAGATATGGATCAAATAAAGTTGGTAGAAGCATGACCGACCGTGCACTGCGCACTGACATTGAAACGATCCGCAGGCATCCTTGATCAATTAACACTACAGTGACCATGATGTACGATGACTTCTTAAGGATTTCCTTACTTTATTATTAACTGCGTTCGTGAAGCAAATCACGACGACAAAACAAATGGTTTGTCTATGTACCTAAAATCCAACATTTCAAAACTTCGTAAAATTTTGAGAATTAGTTTAGGTCTAAAACTGAAATACGTAGTAACTACTTTCCGTTAGATCATAGTACCCATGTCAAATGAAAAAATAATTCGACCTCCCTCCCGTACAAAGTGCACTGCACGCAAGGGTCGAATCGGAGGCTTACCGAATGGCAATTTTTTGGACGATACTTGTGAGTTCCTGCAGAGGGCGCTGAAACTGGCTAAAAAAACGTTTCTTTACACGGACAAGTCTATTGACTATTTATTTCTTTTCTTATTTTGTGAAATCAATCTTTTTACATCTCCGAAAGCTGTATTTTGCTTAACTATAGTTCATTATTCAATAAAGCAGCACTAAGAAAGCCTTTGTATACTATAAATTTTACACCAAAACTTATTTGTCACATTGCGTGAAACGAAAACGTCAAAACAATGCTATACGACTTGTCAAAATGTTACGCGCGCACAACGCCATCTATTTTGAAACTGAGAATTTTCTCCGGAACGAGCAAATTAAAAACCCCCATTAATGTAAGACATTTTTTATGTTCCATAGGCAAAATTGTTCACTTTCGTGGACTGAACCTGAACTCACTCTAATTTATCTAATGTTTTTTTTTTCACCCTATAGTTGTTCATATACTAGGTACCTTACTCAATTAAGTATAGGTACTTGCGATTGCACGCATTAAGGGAAACTATTAGGATGGTGTTAATTGTTATTAACACATTTGAAGATGTCGGTTTAAGTAAAACCGGTTGGGTTGAATAAATATAAAGTGAAATAAGTAGGTAGGTACGTGTTTTAATACAAGTAGCTCCATTTCACTAGTTGTTCAGTTTCTTGGGCTGATAAATCCGTAAAATTGATTGAAAAACATTAACTAAGTAGGTTACGGTTAGATAACTAGCTTTCCGAAACGTTTCTTCTCGCGGGATAGTGAGCTTTCTTTCCCGTGGGAATAATGTTATTTCCAGTAAAAAGTACAAACAAACATACAAATCTTTCCTCTAACAAACATCTAATATTAATTGTAAAATTTTAGATAAGATAGGATAGGATAAGGCATTTATTTGCTAGAATACATGTACAATAACAAAAGATCTTAAAAATAAAAATAGCATCAATGTATTCGACCGAACAATCGGTGTGCAAAGTTTTGCTGTGTTTATGACATTCATGAGCGTCCACATATTTTAGTACTGTTGTAACACTTATAACTTAATTTACAATAAATTCACATAATGAGCTTATAAAAAACATTATAATTAGGTATTTATACCTAACCAAGTTTCAAGTATTTTAACAATAGATTATCAAATATGGTATCCAACATACATAGATCCTTCTTTCGATTCTAAGGTATTGCTTTACAGAATAAAAACTTTTTTTGACTTACTTATAAAATTTGTCCTCGGAAGCGTAATGCTTGTGGTGACCCTACTCTAAGTCCTTTATTAATTTAAATGTAGTCTAATATAGAAGCGAAACCATATAAAGGTACATTTAGTTAACTAGAACTTGTGGTCTCTAATACATGTCTGATAAAAAAACTCTATTATTCTATAAATTAAGTGACTTCGCGACTTTAGGAAAGAATGGATTTTTATTTATTTAGATGTGAAATGCTTAGCTAATGATAATAATTATTGTTACGTACGAATTATGGCAAAAAGTACATTTGGTCATTAGTTGTTTGAAACTAGTTTTATCCCTTTAAAATTTACGTGTCGTTTGTTTCATAATAAAAATATTTGTGTACAAGTGAGATCCTAAACAAATAAAGTGTTTCTTATAAGGCCTTATTTATGGACTTTGGGGTATCGAATCGATAAAAAATATATCTGTGACCTAGAGTCAAGAGGGGAACCCATTTCTAACAATAAATATAAACAGAAATGAGTAGCCTTTTGAGGAGTACTAGGACTTCGATGCTACGGACACTCGTCCAGGTCCTAGCAATAACAGTGTCAGTGCAACCCTCAGGATGGCCGAGAAATTACAAAATTCGAGGTAAGCTGTTCTTAAAATTTTGATTTTACATACATTATAGTCACATACATACCTGCATACATTATAGTCACGCCTGTATATCTTACAGGGTAGGCAGAACGTCAAAGAACTCATAAAAGGGCCTTTTCGCCACGTTTGACAAGTTTTGAGTACCATTTTAGAAAGGGCTTACTCAATTTTTGATGTATTTGGTCGATGTTCTGACTGCCCCCAGCTCATCCAGTATATACTCTGTTTTTTTAACGATGCGTTATCGATACCAACTTGTTTAGGGCGCAGATTTTTCATTGCAACTTAGCAGAGGTCAAAATTTCGGAACCGCAGACAATAACCTTGTTACAAACACATGTTTTGCGGTTGACTTTCTTTTAAGTTGTAAGGAAAAAGCAGTTTATGGTATTAATAACGCAACGTTAAAAAAACGGAGCATACAAATCAATACAGAATCTGAAATGCCCTTCAAGATTCAAGATTCAATCATTTATTGCATTCATGGGTCGTCAAGTCGTCAGATGTCGCCTTATTTTGTTGATTGTCTGCCTACCGTAAGGTATAATAGGTTTGATATAATTAAAATTATTGACTTATTTTCAGATGGCGATAAGTTTGATTTCGTGGTGGTGGGGGCGGGCTCTGCGGGTGCAATAGTTGCAGCCAGGCTCAGTGAGGTCCCAAATTGGCAGGTGTTACTCGTAGAGGCTGGTGGTGATCCCCCGCCTGAAAGCGTGGTGAGTAGCTTTGAGCTTGATTCGGGGAAACACAAGGAAATTGTTTAACATGATTCTGATCATAATAATCATTTGACAGGCGTCCCTTTAGTATCAATATCCTAGCTAACCTTAGAGTAACGCGACCTCCCGTTCGGGCTTTAAACGGTCCAGCGAAATTCTATCCCATAGCATATAATCGTAGACAGAGAAAACTCTCTGTCTACGCATATAATAGTTACCTAAGTAGTATAATCCAACCCGTTTATGCATGCAATAGTTCTCACATTAGGCGGGTTCTGGCTTTGATTATTATTTATTATCGGTTAGTAGGGTAGGTGCATATTCACAATACAACACTATTTGGTACAAATGTGAATTTCGCTGTTGGCTTCAGCGCCACGTGCCTACTTACGCCTCAAGTTACCGGATCACTGTGATACTTAAATAATAATTTCGGCTATTATTAAGAACAAAATCTTGTTTGTTTATTCCAGATTCCGAGTATGTTCGCAACTCTTGCGCATACCCGGACTGACTGGGACTACCATGCCCGATTCGACAGGGGCACCGCGAAGGCGCACCCTGAGGGCATCCAGTACATGACCAGAGGGAAAATGCTCGGCGGCTCCTCCTCCAACAACTACGAAATATACTCCAGAGGTGTCCCCCAAGACTACGACGACTGGAGCGAAATTGCACCCGGATGGGATTGGAATAATGCCCTACATTATTTTAAGAAGCTAGAAGACATGACCGACCCAACTGTCATGGACAATCCAGAATACGCTTACTATCATTCAACTAAAGGTCCTGTTAAAATATCTAGACCCATGAATGCAATAAATGATTGAATCTTGAATCTTGAAGGGCATTTCAGATTCTGTATTGATTTGTATGCTCCGTTTTTTTAACGTTGCGTTATTAATACCATAAACTGCTTTTTCCTTACAACTTAAAAGAAAGTCAACCGCAAAACATGTGTTTGTAACAAGGTTATTGTCTGCGGTTCCGAAATTTTGACCTCTGCTAAGTTGCAATGAAAAATCTGCGCCCTAAACAAGTTGGTATCGATAACGCATCGTTAAAAAAACAGAGTATATACTGGATGAGCTGGGGGCAGTCAGAACATCGACCAAATACATCAAAAATTGAGTAAGCCCTTTCTAAAATGGTACTCAAAACTTGTCAAACGTGGCGAAAAGGCCCTTTTATGAGTTCTTTGACGTTCTGCCTACCCTGTAAGATATACAGGCGTGACTATAATGTATGCAGGTATGTATGTGACTATAATGTATGTAAAATCAAAATTTTAAGAACAGCTTACCTCGAATTTTGTAATTTCTCGGCCATCCTGAGGGTTGCACTGACACTGTTATTGCTAGGACCTGGACGAGTGTCCGTAGCATCGAAGTCCTAGTACTCCTCAAAAGGCTACTCATTTCTGTTTATATTTATTGTTAGAAATGGGTTCCCCTCTTGACTCTAGGTCACAGATATATTTTTTATCGATTCGATACCCCAAAGTCCATAAATAAGGCCTTATAAGAAACACTTTATTTGTTTAGGATCTCACTTGTACACAAATATTTTTATTATGAAACAAACGACACGTAAATTTTAAAGGGATAAAACTAGTTTCAAACAACTAATGACCAAATGTACTTTTTGCCATAATTCGTACGTAACAATAATTATTATCATTAGCTAAGCATTTCACATCTAAATAAATAAAAATCCATTCTTTCCTAAAGTCGCGAAGTCACTTAATTTATAGAATAATAGAGTTTTTTTATCAGACATGTATTAGAGACCACAAGTTCTAGTTAACTAAATGTACCTTTATATGGTTTCGCTTCTATATTAGACTACATTTAAATTAATAAAGGACTTAGAGTAGGGTCACCACAAGCATTACGCTTCCGAGGACAAATTTTATAAGTAAGTCAAAAAAAGTTTTTATTCTGTAAAGCAATACCTTAGAATCGAAAGAAGGATCTATGTATGTTGGATACCATATTTGATAATCTATTGTTAAAATACTTGAAACTTGGTTAGGTATAAATACCTAATTATAATGTTTTTTATAAGCTCATTATGTGAATTTATTGTAAATTAAGTTATAAGTGTTACAACAGTACTAAAATATGTGGACGCTCATGAATGTCATAAACACAGCAAAACTTTGCACACCGATTGTTCGGTCGAATACATTGATGCTATTTTTATTTTTAAGATCTTTTGTTATTGTACATGTATTCTAGCAAATAAATGCCTTATCCTATCCTATCTTATCTAAAATTTTACAATTAATATTAGATGTTTGTTAGAGGAAAGATTTGTATGTTTGTTTGTACTTTTTACTGGAAATAACATTATTCCCACGGGAAAGAA
>JARACY010006874.1:0-13721 GCA_029255725.1 Scrobipalpa atriplicella
GAATAGGCATAGGTACTATTTGTCAGCCATCTCAAAGTGACAATTCAGACGACGACGGAGCATGTTTGACTTAGATCGTGCTTAGATAGTGTTTATTTACTCTTGCCTTCTTCTTGCTCACTGGGCACACCACAGAAACTAATACTCGTTTGATGCAACCAGTTTTCGTGCACCCATTTTGTCTGGCAAGAAGAAGGCAAGAGTAAATAAACACTATCTAAGCCACGATCTAAGCAAACATGCTCCGTCGTCGTCTGAATTGTCACTTTGAGATGGCTGACAAATAGTACCTATGCCTATTCTTAATTTTAAAAAACATATTTTATCTTATCACTAAACGACGAACAAGTGTTATTCAATTTGATTCATAATTGGTAAAACACACGACTCACTTGTATGTTTAACGAAGGTGTTTGACCTCAACGTTTCGACACTTTACGAGGGCCTTCTTCGTGGAAAGTGAAAAACACACCACCGCCCGCCGTGAGTGACCTCCGACTAGTTGTGTGTTTTACAAAAACATGTGCGGCATGGTCTTTCCAGGCTTTAGATCAGAATCTATTGTCCACTGACCTATGTGTTTGTTTCCAAGGAATCCACGCGGGCAAGACGGTGCCGATCGTGAAAGGTGGTGAAACTACCCGCATGGAGGAGAACGAGTTCTACGCCATCGAGACCTTCGGCTCCACCGGGCGCGGGCAGGTTCATGATGACATGGACTGCTCGCACTACATGAAGAACTTCGACCAGCAGTTTGTGCCGCTCAGGTCAGATACAGATAATATTCAGACACTCGTAGATAACAAACCCACTTCATTTAATTCCTTTATTCCCACCAGTTCTAAAAGTTGTTCTTTAACTGTTCTCTTCCAGGCTGCAATCCTCCAAGCAGCTCCTAAACACGATCAACAAGAACTTCGGCACGCTCGCCTTCTGCAAACGCTGGCTGGAGCGCGCGGGGGCGTCACGCTACGCCATGGCGCTTAAAGACCTCTGCGACAAGGGGGTGGTGGACGCCTACCCCCCACTTTGCGACATCAAGGGGTGTTACACAGCTCAATTTGAACATACGTTGATGCTGAGACCTACTTGCAAAGAGGTCATCTCTCGCGGAGACGATTACTAGGATATAGTATTTTTTTCTCACGACTTCTGGTCATACTTGTGGTTGCGTGGAAACGCGCGCTTGTGTGCGTAAGAGCAGGTTTACATGACGAACTCACGCATCAGTCTGTAGAAATTCCATAGTAAAAAGTTTTGTGATGTTTGGTATGAAAATGATTCCTCATTGGTACAGAATAGGAACCAACTCTTGAAAAAATTGAATTCCGATTTTAGTATGGAAGTGCCGCCTCTTAAACGTAGTGATTTTATATCCTCTTTGTCACGCATACTAACGTACGTGCAAGTACATTTGCACAAGTATGACAAAGCGGCAGTCGTGAGTTAAAACTATACGTTTCAAGTTGTTTTGTGTGTAGTGCTGTTACGTTACTGGTCCGTTTTCACTTTGGGATGCTTCGGTCTGACCGCAATAACTGTAGCTTTAATAGTTGCTTAGTTTATCGGTACTGTGACTAAATTTATTAGATATGATATGACAAATTATAAGTTTTTATACATTTATATATGTTGATTGAAATGGAATAATATAGACCATTAGTGAAAACAGCATTGTAATCGCAAACGATTTGAAACTCAGCGAATCAGTCTACTGGTGGTACCCGTCGGGTATGCTGACATATTTCAGTTCCATTTCTACCACTTCTAGTTTTCTCATGGTGTAAAAAGCTAAAATCGCAATTTTTATTTTTAAAATCACGAAACTCAATGCAATTTGCGGGTTATTCTGTTTATGAATATTACGGAGGTGGTGGAACTTAGATACGTGCTTTTTAACGGTGTTTTGTGTGTATCGAATTATTAAGGCTCCTACACACTATGCCGGCGGGCCGCGCGTGCCGCACCCGGCTCTCGCGGCACGTCGTCGACTTCCTTTGAAAGACGGGCGCGCGACACGCGTGGCAAGGCCGGCGACATATTGTGTAGTAGCCTTTACATAACACATTATTATTTTAAGGTTTTTCTCAATGTGTTTATGCTTGTTTCCCTCCCATAAGCAGGTGCTCTCAAGCGTTCGTGATAAAATCATGGCGATACGCTAGCGATACGTAATATGATGTTAGTATATTGTTTAGTCATCGAGCAGATCTGAAGTGGCTATTGTTGGAATAGTATGGATATGACTAATCCATTTTGTTACTACAAAAAACAAATAAATTGAAAAATGTACGGGTGTTAGGTAGTTTAATTACGTGCCATAGCTTAAGGGGTCTTTTAAAAACAATAGGAGTACATTAACAATATTTTGAAAAATCATACTTCTAAAAATCAACTATTTGACTTTCTCAAACAAAACTTCTACTTCGGTCAGACAATTTGATAGGGAAACCTTTTTTTTAATTGTGTAATATTTTCTATTGTGCTCCTTTACCGTTACGGAAACACCCCCTAGTCTATGACACGCAATTAAATTAATATGCTGTATGTTTTTTAATTAATCTATTTTTTGTTACACTGGTAACAAATTGTTCATATCCATACTATTTCATTTCAACAACAGCTTACTTCAGATCCCCTCATGTCATCAAGCCTGTTATGCAAAATATGTATGTATACAGTTTGACTGCATAATATTTTTATTTCCGTCGTAGCCGCATACCTTCTTCCATATCACTAATAGCAATATTCAGTGTTTCATTGTTATTTACTAATCTTACGTTAAACGGTATTGTAAAATGTGATATGTCGGTATTTTTAACAATTTTGTCAATAAATCAACTTTTATTTGAAAATAAAGTCCTACTTATATTGGATCCCTCCGATTTTTATTTGACAGCTTATCTAAAATAATAACATCGGTTTGAACTTCAAATGTTTATTTTCAGGAAAACACTATTTGAGTAATTAAATATCGCATGTAAACGGTTACATTTCATAATTTAAGTTGGTTAGATTAGCCTACTACGTAATATCCATACAAAATCTTTCGCCAATAATATGAGCTCATAAAAATGTATAAAATTGCAATTATATCGTGACTCGATACGAACAACTAGCGTTACGCCTACCTATTCAATTTTTTCTAGTCGCACTACTAACTATCTAACACTACATATTCATATCATCCCAATAATTCATTTCTTCAAGTGTTGTATTAGTAGGGCTTCTTAAGAAAACTTAAAGAAACTCCTCAAGCATATTTAAAAAAAAAATACGTTAGTGCCGATTCGGTCGTAACATAACTAACCTTAAATAAGTTGTGTCTACAACTAAATCGGTACCATAATAAATAAGATAAAAAAAAAGTGATATATTACGAGCCTCGCTCAGACTAGACTTGTAAACACTACAATAAAATACCGTCTTATAAGAGGAATAGGTAATAATAAAAATAATTAAGTTTTAAAATCAATTAACTGAATAAATTATCTTTACATCCAAACAACTGCAATTTGTACGTTCCTTCTTATATTACAGCAGTTTTAAGAACGATTTAGGCTAGTAGTAGGCTACTCTGTGTACGTGCGAAAATCTTGTAAGGCATTCACTACCACCGACCGTAGTGTTTCAATATGAGCTAGTTACAAATTAAAATCCCAATGAACAAACAAACTTGATCTCACATCGAGACTTTTATAGGTCACTACCAGGGAGGAATGCTGCGAATATTCGCATCCGCACCCGCATATGCGGATCTTCCGCATGAATTTGGCCATCCGCATGAAATAATGCGGATTTTAATGCGGATGTGTAGTGTGTGAAGATGAGACTCAAGAAACACCAGAAAATCGTAGAAATGACACAGAATTTCACAATATGAACAGGTTTTAATGACCCTTAGCTTAGGCCTTAAAAGACTGCAAAAAAAAACGTACTCATAAAAATAGTTTTTTTTTTAACACCATAAAATATTGTCTTTTTGTGCTATTTCCGGATCAATACAAAATTAATTTTTAAAAATCTTAACATCCGCATCCGCAACATCCCTGGTCTCTACTGTAGAGATCAGTTTTAGCTGGACACTAGGATTTTAGTTGTATAACTAGTTTACACTGAAATATAATAATAATCCACAATAATTATCATTGAGACTGATCCCTAGTCTGAATCGTTCTTAACATTACAAAAACTGCTTTTCTAAGTAGCACCTAGTCACTAAACAATATACTTACTAACATTTGTATGAGTACACATTATTTTTAAGAAATTAGGTATTTTAACATTACGAATAATTCTATCTAAATTACATAGATAACGTACGCACGTATCATTGTAAAAGCAAGATTAATAAAATAAATTTACATTAAAAATCTCCTGATAGGTATTTCATAAATTCAATTAAATAATACAATATACCGCTGGTAAAGTATCACAGAAATTAACCATACCTAGCTAACCTATCTTGATGTCTTCATTATACAAACTACTACAGATAAGTAATGGAGGTTCTGCTCTAAGTCTCGTAGTAGCAAACTATACCATATTTTAATAAATAACTTAAAGCTCACCAAGCAATAAAAGGAATCAAGGCTTTGCAAAATTAGGCCACATATTTCAATATAAATATTGCTCGAGAATTGAGAACTGCCTTGTTCAGGGCATCCACATTCGATGCTATTTACACGACAGAAACACTATCGATCTCTCATTCACTCAATAGAGAAAAAGAGACGTAGTTAGTGTGGAATGGAAGCCAATGCTCTTCTTCTGCCAAATTGACTGAATAGACTTTCTCTATAATAAATCAATAGACCACAATTTACAGCCAAAACTGAAAACATCGATGCACATCATCCGCGCGCGAGCAGGGTTCATCGGGTTGATCGACTCGAAACCCACACAACAAGAAGAAGTTTGGTACTGGCACTTTCTAAAATTTTAATTAAAAAAACTGCTAATTATCATCCTATTCAAATGACGCATATTGCTTAAAATTAAATGCCATCTCATTAAAGTCGTCACTTTGGCAGGATTATAATCAGCTGTTGTATTTCTATTTAAATTTTAGAAAGTGACAGGACCAAAACTAAAATAAGTTGTGACTACAACCGAATCGACACCATTGGCCAGCCTAACCTGCACCCGCATGCGCGCAAATTACGTGTCGATGTTTTCGACCTACATAAGTCACAGGGCCCACTACATAAGTCACTGGAAGTATAAATTATTCATTATTTACTTTCTATAAGGAAAACCTAGTAGAACATGCAAGGTGTAAAATATAAACGATTAGTCAGCACATTTCGGAGGAAGCAGTTCATTTTCTTAAGCGAGTTCCCACCAAATGGCCGCCACTATTTACAGTTTACACCCTAAATATAGAAAATTCTAATGTTATGAAATTATAGGAAAACTTTCACATCTCTGCCTGTGAAGTGTTCCGCAAAAATTAATAAGATCGGGAGCTCATCAAAATAATTAAATCGTGGTAAAAACCCTTCAAAATGACAGTTATTGTGAAAATAACCACGAAAGTTTAAAATTAGACCTGCCTATGAACTTCTCGGAAAGTCCGTTTACTGTTCATTATTTCGTAAAGCCAGCGAACAAGTTTTACAAATAATTCCAGGGTTGTGAAAAAGATTCCCTATATCCCTAACGGTCTATATGCATGCTTGAAATTGTAATTAATAGTTAGTATATGCTTTTCACTAATTATTATATTCGTTGAGTTGTTGCTGCTGTCCGTCCCCGTTGACGGCCGCCGCGCAAGTATAAGGCCACATGTACACCGACTGCAGAGGCACGTGCAACAGCTCCACCAGGTACCGGTAGTTGGGCTCTGAAAAACAAACAGTTCACTAAGAGAGGGCACACTAGAGACGAAACTGGCCGAAAAAGTCGGATCTCTCTTTTCCGCACCGTGAGAGAAAGAGAGTTCAGACTTTTGTGCAACTATTTTGTTGCCAGCGCGCGCAAAGCCTTACTACAAGTAGGTAATCATTAGAATAGATTATATATTCATATAGAATCAATGCGTAAGGTTGCGCTTTAGCTTGACTCCCTCTTATGGTTGAACCACATCGGCATCTCTGATTCGCACTTTCAAAATGCTTCTATCCTTTTCAGTCACGTCACGCGGGACCGTCATATAGAGCTTCCACTCACACTAGTACATGAAGGTTATGATTATGAGTTACAGAAAAGGATAGAAGCTTAATAAAAAACATGCAAGTTGGTGCTGACAGATGTGGTTCAACCCTATCTTACCACTCTAAAGGCTGCTACACACCGCCCGTCGGCATGCCGGCGGCACAAGCCGCAGAAACGAGCGGCCCGCACGAAACTAAAACTTAAATCCAAGCGCTAAGTAACCTTGAGCCGCGGCCATGCCGGCGGCCCGGGGTGTGTAGCAGGCTTAACAGCCATAAAACAGTACCAAGTCTATGGAATAGAACAAATCTATTTAAAAGATCATCTTTTTAATAAATTCTTATATCATAAATAAGATTTATTTTAAAAACACATACCATTCTCAGGGTTGATATATCCTTTCCTAATCAAGAAGTCTAACAGCACTGGGGCACTTGTGGTCTTGAACTGCAGAGACAATGCCTTCTGTATGCACTCCTCAGCAGTCAACAGTTCGAAATTCTCCACCTCCCCGTCAGCATTCTTTGGAACAAAGTCTAACGGCAACTCTAAATCGTAAACATACTCCGTGTTGGGGAACAGTCCTCGTTCACTTTCGAAATAAAAACTGGAACGGAAAATGCAGTACTTCAGTATTACAGTTCACTGAATTCTTGTATATTTTAGCTAATGAGTTGGAGTTAAAAACAATGAGAGAAAAAAATTCCGCATATACAGATGCGCAGTCTTAAATCAGGTTTGCAAGCGTTTGCTATAATTATATAATAATAATATGATGGAAGCCAAAAATTACATTCATTGTAAGACTTCTCTTGATGATTCCTTCTTAGCAACCACTTTGGTACTTTAAGTTTCTTTCATAATTTTTTTATGAATTAATTTTAATTTGTTGTATATTAACCAAATAGTCAATGTTTTGTTTTCAATGGCAGGCTTACCTAACACAGCCTGCTGGTACAAGTTTCTTAACCAATTCTCCTTCAACCGAAGCCTCCTCGGCAGCCTCTTTGATAGTTGTCTCTAGAATACCAAAGCCCACTGCTAAACCTCCACTCACAAAACAGTCCCACTTTCCTGTAAAACATAAAAACAATCTTCAGTCAATAACCAATGTATTCTGAAACTACTAAATGGGTGTTAATTTAACTCATAAAAAGTATTTATAAAATTCCTACAAAAAAAAATTACTTACAAAATTACTGCTTTGATCAGATCTAATTCCAATGTAGTAATGTTTTATGTGTAGTTTTTTTTAACATATTTTTCATGTGATTCTTTTTCAATACTAAAACACCCCATAAGCTATTAGAAAAAAAACTACAAGCTCATACATTGTTATAAATTAACAATATTTTACCTGGCCATGTTTGTTTTGTGAAGCTACGCTGCTGCAGCCAGATGCAAAGTCCTTTGGAAGGATGGTTCAGGTAGCCGGTCACACTTACACCGTAGTTTCTAATACCAAACAAGCAACAAGCACTTCTGTCCATTTCAAGCAGACTCTCATGGCAATGTGGAACGCTTACTTCAAAACACTGGAAAATAAAGACATTGGAATTTATAGATGTTAGGGATATTTCCTGGGTGCTTACACTTTATTCTATTGTTTTACTTATTACTATTTTACATCATTTTTTCCTTTGGTTGTTCTAGGAGACAATGCTTCTTGCCAAATTTCAAGATTCAAAAAACTACAGGGTACTTTCCGTGGACCTACAATCATGAAATTTAGAAGGAAGCAGTGTCTAATAGCACAATCAAAGGAAATAATCTAAAAACTGTACCAAAAAAAGGATTACAAACTTATTTTCGTAGTCGTCTCTCTATATCTAGTATGGGGACAACAGCAAACTTAAGTTTGTCCTTTAGTCCAGTTGGTATTTTTGGGTGAAAAAAGTCTGGGTGCTCAAGGGAGGGTTCTATATTCGCTTTAAATACCCCTTAGATGGTACGGAAGCCTTGGTGAGGTGACCAGTTTTTTTTAATGTAAAAGTGTTGTTAATAAAAATAATAAAAAAAAAAAAAGTGTGACAAACAAGATGTTTTTACTTGATAAATACCTTTATCTAGATAAAAGAATTGACCATAAAGATTAATATGTTATTAAAGTGGCTAGAGCCCTAATCATTATTATTTAATTAACTTACTTACATAATCTGGTATTAAATATAAATCTATAACAGTACCTACCTACCTACCTAGAGGACTTAATGACTTTATAAGTTTGATATAAGTAAGTATATAAAATAAATCGAATTAGAAAATAAGATAGGATAAGTAGGTATGTTCTGAAAAAATACCTCATCTCTCCATCCTTTTAGGGCACAAATATCTTCATCTTTTTTCAGTTTCAAGAGTACATCCGCAACTTTAGTAGTTCTTTCTTTATAGTCCCGAAATGCTGGGTTTAGTTCTACATGCCTTCCTGTGATTCTGAACACCTGAAACATAGCGTAGGTACCAAATAAATCAAAGTTTGTTCAGAGAGTCATCTTCATAGTGGTCCAAGTACTCGAACCAAAAGATTTGCTTAATAAAACTTATTAGCATTACATTAATTGATGAGCTTAGCGCCGCTGTTGTAATTTGAATGGCCATGGCCGCAAAGCAATTTTATAGTGAAACTCACCTCAGGAAATTTATGCAAATACTTCATAACATCAGGGCGGATCAAGCCCACTTGGTGGCCAGCTACGATAAACGGCTTACATATCCCTTTATGCAAACCTAGAAAATACACCGCAAATAAATACTCGGAACTTCAACGCATTTTGACTGATTTCATGAGGTGAAATCTTACCTGATAAATAAAAGCAGTTGAATTTTCTGGCTAACTTTAATAAGTCCGAAATATTTTTCTGACTAGAGGAATTCATTTCTTTCATAGTTTTATTCCATACAGAATAGGTAAAGTCTTTTTTTGTCCCACAACTAACACGATCTACAAAATATGTTGTATCTCTACAAAAACTATGCTTTCTTTCATGAACAAATTCCTAGAATGAAATGCACTTGCAGCTCTACTTTATGGATAAGGTATGGTATGGAGTTATTAGATAGGCATGAAACAATCAAAGAACATTTTCAACACTATTTTCAATTTACTATTTTCACGAGAAAGACATCAAACAAGCGAACGGCACAGGGGTACGTTCAGAGCCGCTCGATCGATCGAAATTTAACCTGGTTAAAAATTATACTGCCCGTTCAGAGACACCTGTCAGACAAAATTTCGACTAGGTTAATTTTTATCCGGCCCGTTCAGAGACGCACCAGAAGTGAAATTTTATCTGACAGCGGCTAAAGTGCACGTTCAGTGCGTCCCGGAAGTATGAAACTCGTACGGTATAACATTTATACTGGGTCGTCTGAACGCACTCCAGCACAGACACACAATGAATGAAATGAAATGTGATGTGATACGTCACTCACGCTCGTACACGCACGAACGTCAGGTCAGTCAAGCGAGGACCGGAAATAGGCAAGAATGAAAATATGTTGCCAGATCATTAATACAAAGTTGTGCTAAAAACTATTGAAGATTCTAGAAAACCTTGCACATAAATATATGACTTTCCAAAGTCGTCCGAAAACCGCGGTAAATTCAAATAATTTGAAGTTGGACTCACTTATAAATATGCTTATGCGAAAAAAGTTCACTGACAGATCATTTTCTGCCAAAAATTATCACCTACTCACATTTTCTATTAATACAATAAAATTATTTTACTTTAAAATAAAATATTTTGACGAGAACTGATGAAACCTAAGCTTACAGACAGATTTAATACAAACGTAAAAACTCTTTAGTAAAATCGCCAAAAGTGAGGCCGAACAAAGTTATGAAGCATTTTAGATATATTTTTTTAATAATGTTAATTTTCTTTTAAATGCTTCATACTTTGTTTGGCGTCAGTTTTCGAGATTTCACCATACTTTTTATTTCTACTAATATATCTGCCAATTGGCATAGGTTTCATGAGTGGCCACGAGCCAAAAATATGCCAGAAATCTTAGATGGATTGATGATATTTTTTTTAATTATTGGTGTTGTCATTGTCAAACTGTTAGGGTCAAGTTTATTTTTTTATTACTTTATCGTACACAAAACATACACAGGCACATCTCACACAACACATCATAGAAATTAAATAATAATAAATTCGGAATAATATGGCTCATCAATCTCTCAGTAAACTTTGTAGGTATGGGTCCTAATAATTTAAATAAGATCAATTCTTTTTTTTGTGTCTGGTGTCTGGCAGCTCCAAAATTATAGAAAAGAATATAGAAAAATACCATAGATAAAAAATAAAGTTGCGTTGCGGCCCGCACCCGCTGCTGCAAACACGCATAAAAAAACAAGGAAATAGAATAGAATAAGCAAGCAGCAATGGATGTTGATTGATTAAGCTTAATGTTTTTGGAAAACATTTGGTGTGTTCAACCTGGACCACCAGATTTTTGTTAGAATACTGCTTCATTGCCGAGCTTTACTCTACTCTACCGAACATAACACATCTAAGAAAATTCTCATACCTTTTTGTAAAACTTACAACTGCAACTGCATTCAGTCAGACATTTGCTCCAGTTGCTGCAAAAAACGATACTACCTACTCAGCTTTTGAACCGACGACGACCGACCAATAAGAAGTTATATTTTTTGCCACGTCGTCTGGGGTACGTTCACGGGCGCACGGTTAGCGCAAACTTAGGGGAACTTTTCACTTTGACAGTTGATAAAGCCCCGTTCTGAAGCGCCTGTCAGGGGAAATTTCATCCTGACAGGTGCAAGTGCGTGCATGAACGGGGGTTTACGCGAGCTGTCAGATTAAAAGTCGCTCTAACGGTTTCCCCTAGGTGCATGCGTGAACGCACTACTGACAAATTGAGAGGGTCAGTGTAGAAACTCGACACTGGCACAAAGTTCCACAAGTGCCATAAAAAACAACTTTACAAGTTAACACAGAATGTTTATTACTCATTTAGAGTTTAGTTTAGACTGGCCAGTAGTCAGTCGAGTAAAACTTTTATATAAGCTGTTTTGTGCATATGGAGCCACCGAACTACTATTATACTACATACATACTATTACGCCTGTATCCCTAAAGATGTAGGCAGAGCGTCAACGACCCAAACAAAGGTCGTTCCGCCACGTCATTCTCATAAGTTTTGGGTTAAGATGGATCTGTATATTTCTGTAGTGACAGGTTGTCAGCCCATCGCCTAAATTACAATATACTGAAACCCTGAAATCCCTTAGCTGGTTTTTACAGCATGTCCGAAAGGAGATACAGCTAGCATATTCTATGTTTTTCTCTTGCTCCCGTACCAATATGGAAGATTATTATACTAGCGTATATCTATGTAGCTCAGTGCATACGTGCGATTAACATGTTCGACAGTTCAGCAGTCACTGATTCAATATCACATTGACCTGCGATAAACATTATTTCATAATGTAATATTATGACATTTATGACACGAAATGCATCAGACTGCCACAAAATAACTTCAGACAATGAAAAACCCTTGGATGAGTAGTTATAGGGGATTAAAAAATGCGATTTATTACAAAATTGCAGCATTTAATTTTACTTGTTACATTTACCTACATTTAACACACTTACTCTATAATACATGAGATTCAGTGCTGCTTTCATAAAAATAATGTACAATGACAATGACCAATGACTATCCTCTTGATAAAAACTTACTTATCTATCTGTACAAGAATCGTCTGCAATTTTTTGGACAATGGATGAATTCTTAGTGATTCCTTGGAGGAACAACTTATTTTGTTGTATAGTTTGTCAATATACAAACAATAGGTAGTCATTGGATACATTTACAGATGTAGTATAATGTAATGATTGATTATTTATTATTATTATAACAAATTATACTTTAAGTACATTTAATATGTATTTAGATACTTTTAACATTGTTCATATTCATATGTAGGTAGGTAATAGTAATAGCTTGGCTTTGGAATGGAATTTTTAAATATTTTATTTGCACATTAGTACCAAAATATGATATCCTCGTAGTTTAACTAGTACATCTAAATTTGCGTAATTTTGACAATAGGTACATAAATATGTCAATATCACAATGTTATGAATTAAACAGTTAATAATTATCTAATTTCTTATCAAAAGTAAATGAGATATTGTTATATTTATATTAAACATCAAATGACACAAAAATAATCTTAATAATGTTTACCTAAATACTTATATTTAAAATACGTATTTATAACATAAAGTTACATTAGGCTATACTATAATAGTATGTATGGCACAAGAAAACAAATACAATTCAAGAAAAATAGGAACTATATTAATAGCTGCTAGCTGATCGTTGGAAAAAAAAAGAATAAAATAAAATTTTGGAATAGGGTACTTTTGATTATAATATACCATTTAAACATGTTTTAAATAGATTTTCTGTATGTCGTATAATAATATTTAATAATTCATTGTAAATTGACATAAATTGCAAGGGTAGGTACCTACATATCATCAATTCAGTTCGTAAAACTAATGATGATCTAAAATTGGTTTGTGAATTTTAATACCTACTTAGAAAATTTTACTAATGAATGTTGAACAACACAACAATAATGATAAATAAGCTAAGCTCGATTGAACTCCATATTGTCGTTATGAACTATTATGTAAGTATGTGATAATTATTGTCACATTATACTACCGTGAAATGTATCGATAGAATACAATTGATTACAAAGTACATGTTTTAAAAAATGCAAATTATTTGAGTGTGTGTTGTATTTATCTCAAATGCTTTACCTTGGTATAGTAATATGTTAGTTGTATCTAGCTTACACATTTCACGGCAAGCATTTCTACTTCCTGAAATTCTATAACATTAAATGAATTACTTCGATACTTTACAATAATAAGTAATAAGAAGTCAAAAACGTACAAATAGTAATGTAAAATAACTGTGCGAACTTAAATAATAATTAGTAAGTAAATATATAAAAAAAATAATTAAATGCCTACTCATAAGTACAATAATACTGCCTAAGTTCGAAAATACTAACAATATTTAAGCTGATTAACGTAGTAGTAAGTAATCTAACATTCAGTCATTGTCTTTATGTACAGAATTAGCGTTACTGGGTTTATTTTCCAATTTATTATTAGAATGTTCAAAGTCATCATGTAACACGACAGTAGTGGCGCTCACGCTAGAGGGACTATGTGAGTGTGTCAGGTTAGTGCGGTTGCTATCCGCCAAATGCTCAAGCTCGTGACTCTCCAAATTAGGCACTCCCGAACATACAGAACTAACTCGTGATACGGTTTTTCTTTCTTCGATAGGGGCTTTGTCTTTAGAGGCGGTTCGACCAAATATATACAGCAGTGAACAAAGATAAAAAGTAGCATATATCCAGCTGACTGACATTATTAAAGCTAGAAAAGTCCCTATTTGAGAATAAGGAAGAAGATTGGATCGCAACAGGAAAATTCCCGCACACCCTGTGGTAAGTGCGGCAGCCGCAGTAGGTCCAGATGAGGCAGTTAATGCGTACTTTA
>JARACY010006875.1:0-13664 GCA_029255725.1 Scrobipalpa atriplicella
GTCAGTGATGCAGTTCAAGAAAGGGAGCTTCGAAGTGGGAGGCACCATATATCCCGTCGCCATCAAGTAAGTACTCCAAACCAGGATGTTTTTCTCCGATCCAGTCCTTTTTCTGTCCGAGCCAGTTCTTTTTCTATCCGAGCCAGTTCTTTTTTCTATCCGAGCCAGTTCTTTTTCTATCCGAGCCAGTTCTTTTTTATCCGAGCCAGTTCTTTTTATTTTTAAAGCTTTTATTTAACTTGCACTGTATCTAACTAACTAACTAACTAACTAACTATGTGTGTTCGGGTGGAATCTTGCAACTCATTTTTGAAGCAGTTATCTCCAACCGATTGAGCTGAAATTTTGCACACTTATGTTAATCCGGTGACAATGCAATATTATGATATCATCGAGCTGATCTCTTGATTGAGTTGACAGATATCCACTGGGTCTCCCTCATGGAAAGTGATAAGATATCTAAATTTAGGCTCATTATATTTGTTGTCTTGAGCAGTTTCTATTACACATGATGACCAGGGTCTAATGACGAAGCCGACAGGAAGCCGTCGGAACTGCCTCGTCGGAAGTGCTAAGATAGCCGAGTTTGGGCTCATTGTATTTGTTGTCTTAAGCAGTTTATATTACACATGATGACGAGGGTCTAATGACGAAGCCAACAGGAAGCCGTCGGAACTGCCTCGTCGGAAGTGCTAAGATAGCCGAGTTTGGGCTCATTATATTTGTTGTCTTAAGCAGTTTCTATTACACATGATGACGAGGGTCTAATGACGAAGCCAACAGGAAGCCGTCGGAACTGCCTCGTCGGAAGTGCTAAGATACCCGAGTTCGGGCTCATTGTATTTGTTGTCTTGAGCAGTTTCTATTGCACATGATGACGAGGGTCTAATGAAGAAGCCGACTGATAGCCATCGGAACTACCTCGTCGAAAGTGCTAAGATAGTCGAGTGTGGGCTCATTATATTTGTTGTCTTGAGCAGTTTCTATTATACATTATGATGAGCTTGTCCCCCTCACAGAAAAAAATATTAAAACAGTTCGCCAAACGACTTCAAAGTCGTTGCCGCTATGGTGCATCTCGTTAGGGGTGGTGAGAGGGGTTTACACACACAGAAGGAGAAAAGTTAAAACGTGTTTCGAAAGTAGTCAACGTAGCGAGACTGGGGGGTTGAGGGGGGCTTGCCCCCCCCTCACAGGAAAATAAATATTACAGGATAAGAACAATTTTTGAAGTCGTTGCCGCTTCGATGCATCTCGACTGGGGGGATGGAAGAGGTCGCATCCGCCCCCCTCACAGAAAAAGAATAGTTTTAAACTGTTTTAAACAATTAATTCACATGTGTTTTTGAAGTAGGTAGTTGCTGTGTGACTAAAATGTAAAAAATAAATTATAAGTAAAAAACTTTTTAAAACAAGCTTTTATCTTAAATGCGCTAAAAAGAATAAAATAAAATTTTCCTTTAAAACTTTTTCTATCAATTTACAACGGCATTACATAATTTTTATAATATAAAAGCTTGTCGCGAGATTGCTAAAAGCTTGTGTAGATAAACAAACAAATCACATACTTAACCTCATAACTGATATAGGCTATGGGTCAGAGGAAGGAAAATCGAGAATAGAGAGCACAAATTCTTTATTTGGTTAGAAACCTATACGCCGCCATTACAATCGCACACGTGTAGCCATAGACCATCAATAGTGATGGGACACATTAACTTTAACCACTAGTGATGTGACATTGCTATCTTCAACACCCTTCCTCAATGTTACATCACTAAAACATAATACATTTACACAGCTCTACTATATCTTAAAACAATAATGAACAACTTATCATATCCTCTTCTAACTATCCCTATACTCTACATTTGACTCTACATTTCTAAAAATAATCTCTATATTTTCTGAACTCAAACTCTAACTCTAAAACTTAATGAATTTGCTTTTACAAACTTAAACATTTTACTTTCTATAAACTATTCATAACAACTCTTTTTGACAAAACATTAATTTTGACTCTACTCACAACTCTTCTTTTAACAAAATTAAAACAAACTTGCTGACTCTACACAAATTAATCTTCTTATTAATCAAAATAACATGTCTCTACAACTCTCAAACTTTGCTTTACATAATGCCTTAGTACATATGTCTGCAGGCTGCTTCTCACTTTCAACATATTTCAAAATAACAATATTCTCTTGAACCTTACTTCTTATAAAATGGTACTTTAAATCAATATGCTTAAGTCTTTTATGATGCTCTGGATTTTTAGCAATATGAATGGCTGATTGGTTGTCTTCAAACATTACAAAATTACTACACTTCAAATTAATTTCTGTTAGTAAATTCTTAATCCAACACCCCTCTGAAATACCCTTAGCTAGAGCTACATACTCAGCCTCAGTCGAAGACAACGCCACACATTGCTGCTTACTTGACGACCATGAAACTAAACAACCATATACCTTTATTATGTAGCCTGACGTCGACTTCCGGTCTGCATGGTCTCCCGCCCAATCTGCATCAGTATATCCAATCAATGGAGTGTCCTCTCCTTTTCTGTATATTAATTTTAGACTCAAAGTTCCCTTTAAATATCTCAAAATCCGTTTTAAACCCTTCCACACATCTTCATTTGCACATTCCTGAAACCTACTCAAATAACTCAAAGCATAGCATATGTCAGGTCGAGTGCCTAACATAGCATACATCAGGCTTCCAATTAGTCTCCTACATCTCCTTGTCAATTCTTCATTTTTCTCATCATTCTTCTCAATTATTAGTCCTGGATCCATTGGTGTGCTCACAGGCTTACACTCTTCCATATTGTATTCCTGTAGTATTTTTCTCAAATAATCCTCTTGATCAAGTTCAATTACTCCCTCCGTCTTCTTCATGTTTATACCTAAATACTTTCCCTTTATATCTTTCATCTCAAAATTCTTTTTCAATGTCTTCTTCAACTCTTCAATTTTCTTCTTATCTTCTGATATTAAAATGATGTCATCGACATATAACAGGACATAGAACTTCACTCCTTCCTTGTAGTATAAGCAATAATCACACTTACTTCGAATAAACCCTTCCTGCATCATTAACTTGTCAAACCTCTCGTTCCAGTATCTGGGAGATTTCTTTAGTCCGTACAAAGACTTTGTCAACTTCAGTACTTTCCCATTCTTCTTCATTCCTTCTGGCTTTTCTAAATATACTTCTTCATCTATGTTTCCATTCAAAAACGCATTCTTCACATCCATCTGTTGTAACTCCAAGTCAAACTTGTTGGCAATAGCAAGTAAAATACGAAATGTTGGTAATTTTGCAACAGGTGCGTAAATCTCTGAATGATCCAATTTATCTTCTTGTTTAAAGCCTCGTGCCACCAACCTTGCCTTGTACACTTCTTTACCTTCGTCCTTCTTTATTTTAAACACCCATTTGCTATCTATTATCTTCTTCCCTTCAGGTAAGTCTGTCTCAATCCATGTTTCATTTTTCTCCAATGCTTCCAACTCCTTATTTATTGCCTCTGACCACTTCTGTCCATCCTTTCCTTCTATAGCCCTTTTGTAAGTTAACTCTTCTTCTCCATGTGCCAACAATGCATAATCCTTCATCCATTCTGGTTTCTTAATTCTTCTTTTTCCCTGACCTCTCTGCTGCTGTTCTCTATTCTCCCCTTCCTCCAACTCTGCCTCACCTGCACTTAACCACTCCTCGTCAAGATACTTTTCTTCGAACTGATTTTCTCCACTCTTCGAATTGGATTCCACTTCTTCTTGTGCTTCTTCATTGATTCTTTCCACCTCTTTGATTATCCTCTCCACCTCTCCGGCTTCATTCTCCACCTCTTTACATTTCTTCTCCACATCTTTAGTTTTCTTCTCCACTTCTTTAGTTTCAATCATTGTGTCCTCTTCTTCTGTCTCTTTATCTTCATCTTCTACTTCTATCACATTCTTTGAACATCCTGTCATCTCCCCTTTCTTTGCTCCTCTTTCCTTCTCTGTACCTCTGCTTGTCCTTTGTATAAAAACAACATCTCTGTATGTGTTCACTTCTCCCTCATCTTCAAACCAAACTCTATATCCTTTTGTATTTGCTCCATATCCGACAAATCTTCCCAGTTTTCCTTTTGGATCCCATTTTAGTCTTCTCTGCTTCGGGATATGAACTGATACTTCCTCACCAAACGTTCTCAGTTGTTTGATATCAAATCTCTTCTTAAATAACAACTCATATGGTGTTTTCCCTTTCTGGCTGCTACATCCCGTCCTGTTAATTGTGAATACTGCATTATTAACTGCCTCAGCCCACAATTCCTTGTTAACATTCGCATTTATTATCATCGTCCTTGCAGATTCAACAATTGTTCTCATCTCTCTTTCTATCCTGCCATTTTGCTCTGGTGTGTACGCCACTGTAGTCTCATGCACAATCCCTTTCTTTCTAAATATCTCTTCCAGTTCCTTGCTTTTAAATTCTCCACCACCATCTGACCTAAACTTCTTCACCCTACACTCAAACTCATTCTCAAACTGCTCTAAAAACTCTACAATCTTATCTTTCGTCTCATGTTTATTTTTAAGAAAATATACATACCGGTAGCTGCTGTAATCATCTTTTAGCAGAAGGAAGTAAGAGGACCCACCTAGTGACTTAGTCTCCATTTGTCCGCACAAGTCTGCATGCACCAGCTCACCTGGACTCTCTGCTCGGCTGTCACTGTTGGGAAAAGGTAACCTATGCTGTTTTCCTTGTATACAAGATGTACATTGATCAATCTGCCCTTCATATTCTATACTATTTCGACTCAATATTTCTTTAACGTGGCCAAAATTCTGATGGGCCAACCTACTATGCCATGTAGACAAACTTATCAAGGCAACACTGTCTCTATCAGAGTTATTTTTAATATCGAATTCCATGAAATAAAATTGACCATCTCTTTTAGCCCGAGCCACGGCTGAACCTTCCTTTAAAAAGGTTACGTAATTATAATCTGAAACTGTTGTAAAACCTTTGGCCATTGCTGTACTGTATGAAAATAAATTTGCCATTAAGTCTGGAACATACAAAACATCATGTATGACAGAAAGTATGTATTCTTTCCCATTGAAAGCCCTGGCGTGTATATCACCTATTCCCTTACCATCTAATACCTTTCCATCTCCCACTGTTACCTCACTGGGCATCTCTCTATAATTTGTCAATATATTTCTATTAAAAGTCATGTGATCTGTGGTACCTGAATCTACTAGGAAATCTGGTTTAAATTTTATAACTGGTTGTTGAACTAGAAACGCATTGTGAAACTTTTTATCATTATTAGGTAAACAGTCTTTAGCGTAATGTCCAGTCTTATTACATTTGTAGCACTTTACAAGTTGGTTACAGTCCGCTGATACATGTCCTGGCTTACCACATCGGAAACACTTTCTTGCCCGGCACTCACTTTTTATATGTCCTACCTTTCCGCACTCAAAACATTTAACCGCACTCTTTTCCTGAAGTCCTTTCCTAGCCACGAACGCTGCCGAGGTACCAGGCTGCTCCATGGGACCGCTCCGCTCCTCCTCTACTAGCAACCTTGATGTTAACTCCTTAATAGTTTGTTGTGGCTCTGGCACAGACTCCCATGCACTCACAAAATGTTTGTATTTATCCGGTAATGACATCAAAACTTTTGTTATCATCATCTTTTCTGTTGGCTCCTCCTTTAGCTCTCGCAGCTGACTAGTTATCTCCTCAAGCTTTGATATGAATTTCATAACAGGTTCTTCGAATGTGAGGTTAAAGAACCGTTGTTGTACAAGGTGTACACTCACCTGTGATGATGGTTCGTACAATGTTATCAATCTTTCCCACATCTCAGCACTTGTATGGCATGAAGACAAATATGACATTATCTGCTCATCAATCCGCGTGACAATCACCTCCTGCGCCTTGCAGTCCTTTTCCTGCCACACTCCCTGTTCCTTGTCAGTTGCTTCCCCGTCATATTTTTCAGTTCCGCTTACCACTCCAAACAACTTCCTCGACTTCAAAATAATTGTGGTTTGAAACTTCCATGCCGACCAGTTTTTTTCTGTCAGTACGATGTACCGTTTGTCTCGTACATCCATCTTGACTCCGCCGCAAACCACCTCTTCGCACGCCTCTTCTTGTTGCCTATACCGGCCCCAGCACGCGCCTCACCGCCGCACGTGCCAATCCGCCTCGCGCGGAACTCAACTACCGCAGCCCTACTCGAATTTTACGTCCGCGTCTCTGGAGCCCATAACCTGATATAGGCTATGGGTCAGAGGAAGGAAAATCGAGAATAGAGAGCACAAATTCTTTATTTGGTTAGAAACCTATACGCCGCCATTACAATCGCACACGTGTAGCCATAGACCATCAATAGTGATGGGACACATTAACTTTAACCACTAGTGATGTGACATTGCTATCTTCAACAATAACTTGTGTTAAATCTCGCGACAAGCTTTTATATTATAAAAATTATGTAATGCCGTTGTAAATTGATAGAAAAAGTTTTAAAGGAAAATTTTATTTTATTCTTTTTAGCGCATTTAAGATAAAAGCTTGTTTTAAAAAGTTTTTTACTTATAATTTATTCTATCCGAGCCAGTTCTTTTTCTATCCGAGCCAGTTCTTTTTCTGTCTGATCCAGTCCTTTTTTTGTACGATCCAGTCCTATTTCTATGTGATTCGGTCCTTTTTCTTTCTACTTCTGTATTTCGTAATCTGATTATTTTAGTAGATTGTTTCGAAATACTGGGTGGCTAAAAAAATTCAAAACGTTTATACCTTAAAACTGATGGCTAAAATACTGTGGATCTCATTCATCATTTAATGAACAAATGCATATTTCGATTTAATAATCAAGTTAAAAATATAGAAGTTATTGATTTGAGTAGTCAATATTTACAAGCCAGTGACGTCACAAGCCTGTATTTTAATACAAAAAAATCGTTTTTGACATTTCATAAAAAGTTGCTGATATGACTAGTAGTCAAATAGCGTATAACATTATTATGAAATACTAGCTTTCCGCCCCGCGGTTTCACCCGCAGCTAAGAGTTTTCCCGTGGGATTGAGTTCCCGCGCTGTTCCTACCTTTAAAATTGACGGAATTTCAATACAAACTTCCCTTAGGGGTGGAAAATACAAAAACGCTGAAACACGTGTTCATTATTTTTTAATCTTTAGCCCAAAAACAAAATTGGAAGATCCTGCCATCAAAATTGACGGAATTTCCATACAAACTTCCACCCCCTATTTAACCCTCTTAGGGGTAAAAAATGCAAAAATGCTGAAACACGTATAAATTATTTTTTAATCATTAGCCTAAATACAAAATTTGAAGATCCTACCTTCAAAATTGACGGACTTTCATACAAACTTCAACCCCCCTTTTTACCCGTTTAGGGAGGGAAAATCCGGAAATCCTTTCTTAGTGGGAGGTTACGTTATAAGAGGAACTTGCTCTCTAAGTTTAATGATTCTAGCTTTAGTAGTTTAGGCTCTGCGTTGATGAATCAGTCAGTCAGTCAGTCAGTAAGGACAAACGATTTTATAAGTATAGATTGTCTGTTTGTTTGCAGGTACGATCCACGTTTCGGCGACGCGTTTTGGAACAGCGCGCGGTTTGGCATGCTACACTATTTGTTCAACATGATGTCCTCATGGGCCATAGGTATTTATTCTTCTTCTGTCGTATGGGTTTCGAGTCGATCGACCCGATGAACCCTGGTGTCAGAGTTCTAAACCGCCTAATAGCACAGCCACAGACCTCTGACATGGTTTGTGTAACGACCACTATCAAAGATAGCGATCGGGACCGACCGGCTTAACGTGCCCTCCGAAGCACGGAATCCTTTTCTTTTCGGACAATCAGGTGATTCAGCCTGCAATGTCCTAACCAAACTGGGGAAAATCTCACAAAGTGATAAATTAACAAATATCAACTTTGTGTTCCCCCCTGGGAATCGAACCCAGGACCTCCGGACCTTGGCTCAGACCACTAGACCACGGAGGTATTTATAACTTACTTCCATGCTGGACTGGGAGTGATAGAAAAACATAGAATGTGCCAGCTGCATCTCCTCCCAGGCTTGCTGTAAAAACCAGCTAAGGGATTCGAGGGTTTTATTATAGTGTAATTCAGGCGATGGGCTGACAACCTGTCACTATAGCAATATACGGATCTATTTTAAACAACCCTCAAAATTTGTCAGACGCTTTTTTGGGTCTTTGACGCTCTACCTACCCCATTAGGGATACATGCGTGATAATCTAAACTTATAAAATCGTTTGTCCTTACTGACTGACTGACTGACTGACTGATTCATCAACGCAGAGCCTAAACTACTAAAGCTAGAATCATTAAACTTAGAGAGTAAGTTCCTCTTATAACGTAACCTCCCACTAAGAAAGGATTTCCGGATTTTCCCTCCCTAAACGGTAAAAAGGGGGGTTGAAGTTTGTATGAAAGTCCGTCAATTTTGAAGGTAGGATCTTCAAATTTTGTATTTAGGCTAATGATTTTAAAATAATTTATACGTGTTTCAGCATTTTTGCATTTTTTACCCCTAAGAGGGTTAAATAGGGGATGGAAGTTTGTATGGATATTCCGTCAATTTTGATGGCAGGATCTTTCAATTTTGTTTTTGGGCTAAAGATTTAAAAATAATGAACACGTGTTTCAGCGTTTTTGCATTTTCCACCCCTAAGGGGGTTAAATAGGGGATGAAAGTTTATATTGAAATTCCGTAAAATTTAAAAGGTAGGAACAGCGCGGGAACTCAATCCCACGGGAAAACTCTTAGCTGCGGGTGAAACCGCGGGGCGGAAAGCTAGTAATGTATATTTGTTTTTTTCTAGTATGCTCTGTATGGTACTTGCCGGCAATGCGTCGGGAGTGCAATGAAAGTGCAGTCGATTTCGCGAACAGAGTAAAAGCGGCCATCGCGCGCCGGGGCGGATTAGTCGACCTTATGTGGTAAGTAACTAAAATTCATTCACTTTTCTCTATAATCTAGCCTATTTTTTCTTTCAGATCTTGTCCCTTTTGCTCTGATATACTGCATTTTTCTCCGATTCAGTCTCTTATTAATTAAGTCCCTTTTCACTCCGATTAAGTTCCTTTTTGACAGGTCCAGTCACTTTTCACTCCGATTCAGTCTCTTATTAATTAGGTCCCTTTTCACTCCGATTAAGTTCCTTTTTGACAGGTCCAGTCAATTTTCACTCCGATTCGGGTATCTTTTTGTTAGGTCCTGTACCTTTTCTATCGGATCCAGACCCTTTTATTCCAATACAGTCCCATTTTGTCAAATCCAGTCCCTTTTCACTCCAATTTAGTTTCTATTTGTCCAGTCCAGTTCCTTTTCACTACTATCCAGTTCCTTTTCACTACTATCCAGTCCCTTTTCACTACGATCCAGTTCCCTTTTCACTACGATCCAGTCCCTTTTCACTACGATCCAGTCCATTTTCACTACGATCAGTCCCTTTTCCACTACGATCCAGTCCCTTTTCACTACGATCCAGTTCCTTTTCACTACGATCCAGTCCTTTTCACTCCGTTCCAGCCCTTTTTCACTCCGTTCCAGCCCTTTTTCATCCGATTTAGTTCCTAATTCTTTCCGATTTTACCCATTATTCTTTCCTATTCACATATTTCACCGATTACGATGTTCTAACTTATATTTTTTTGTGGAGTTCTATAAACACTTCTAACCACATAATAATCCAACAGGGACGGCCAACTAAAACGAATGAAGGCCAAAAAGGAATGGCGAGAATTACAACAAGAAGAGTTCAGCAAAAGATTAAAAGGAGAATAAGTACTAGTTACAAGTAACTGTGACCGTGTACTAGGTACCAATAGCAGTGACGGTGTACTAGGTACAAGTATCTGTGACCGTGTACTAGGTACCAATAGCAGTGACGGTGTACTAGGTACAAGTAACTGTGATCGTGTACTAGGAACTAGTAGCAGTGACGGTGTATTGTGATAGAATATTGACTTTCGGAATGAAACTGTGAGGGTATTTAAAGGCTGGACATGAAATGTTAGTAAATGGCTAAATTTCTGGTTTGACACGTTTTCAAATCGACTGTTATATATATTTTGGTGAAGTTTAACAACAATATTTTTTTTTATTGACGTGAGAACTTCTTTAGCGGGGTTGTGCACTTTTTGGGATGGGTAAAAAATGTTAAACTCGCGACAGATCGACAGACCAAAGCTCCTGAGCTCTGGTAACACACAAATTGTATGCAAACAGAGTCCAAGCAAAATGGCCGATCACGTCCGACCAGAGTTGCGTTTTAGAAACCTACTAGCGCCATCTGTTGAGTTTTCGCTTCTACCGGCACTCCCGGAGTGCAACCCGTATTTTTTTTGTTTCGTTTTAAAAGTTATTTAAACTTTTGAAAAAATTAAAGTCGTCCTTAGCGTGGCGCCCCCATTCGTTTAAAAATCATAACTCGCAAAATATAAACTTTTTCAATCTTTGTTTTACACTTCCTTAGAATAAGACGTAATGAAATTAGTTTTCAGAAGTTATGAATTGAGCAAATAGTAACCCGCATGTATTATTATCGAAATTATTGCTAAAAACCTTCTAAAACGGCAGTTTTGGCGAAAATTCAAGATGGCGGTCATCTTGAAAAAAAATTAAAATGGCCACCGGGCAGAATGCTGGGCGTCATACAAAAATGTCAGAAACCTTTTGTAAAACCCATTTTTTTTTCTGTCGAGTTGAGATAGTGTCAATTCGGAAAAAATGCCAAAATGGTTGCCTTGAAGTAGGATTTAAAGGATGTAGGTACTCTGTTAATATTTCTACATGTATGTACATTTTGGTTACTTTATTTAGGGTTCCGTACTTCGTACAAAAGGGGATTTGTTTGCCAAAAATATACGGGGTGTAAGGGACAGGGCAGGACACACTGATAGAGGTTGCCCAGTCAACAAAACTGAACAACTTTCTTTCAAGAAATAAAAAAAAAGCTTTTCCATACAATTGCAAAAAAGTATTTTTTTTCCTTTCCTGGAAAAAACACCCTGGCGTGAGTTGTTCAGTTCCGTGACTGAGCAACCCCTATCAGTTTGCGGAAGCTGTCCCTTACACCCGGTATGATCGCCTTAGAAAAATATAGGTCGATATTACCAAAAATTTGACAATAATAAAAAACAAAGTTAATAAATTATATATTTAACATCCTGTCGATCTGTCAAATTTTTTGGTAATATCGACCTATATTTTTCTAAGGCGATCATACCGGGTGTAAGGGACAGCTTCCCGCAAACTGATAGGGGTTGCTCAGTCAACGGAACTGAACAACTCACGCCAGGGTGTTTTTTCCAGGAAAGGAAAAAAAATACTTTTTTGCAATTTGTATGGAAAGCTTTTTTTTTATTTCTGAAAGAAAGTTGTTCAGTTTTGTTGACTGGGCAACCTCTATCAGTGTGTCCTGCCCTGTCCTTACACCCCGTATATTTTTGGCAAACAAATCCCCTTTTGTACGAAGTACGGAACCCTAAAAGTAACCAAAATGTACATACATGTAGAAATATTAACAGAGTACCTACATCCTTTAAAATCCTACCTTCAAGGCAACCATTTTGGCATTTTTTTCCGAATTGACACTATCTCAACTCGACAGAAAAAAAAATGGGTTTTACAAAAGGTTTCTGACATTTTTGTATGACGCCCAGCATTCTGCCCGGTGGCCATTTTAATTTTTTTTCAAGATGACCGCCATCTTGAATTTTCGCCAAAAACTGCCGTTTTAGAAGGTTTTTAGCAATAATTTCGATAATAATACATGCGGGTTACTATTTGCTCAATTCATAACTTCTGAAAACTAATTTCATTACGTCTTATTCTAAGGAAGTGTAAAACAAAGATTTGAAAAAGTTTATATTTTGCGAGTTATGATTTTTAAACGAATGGGGGCGCCACCGCTTAGGACGACTTTAATTTTTTCAAAAGTTTAAATAACTTTTAAAAACGAAACAAAAAAAATACGGGTTGCACTCCGGGAGTGCCGGTAGAAGCGAAAACTCAACAGATGGCGCTAGTAGGTTTCTAAAACGCAACTCTGGTCGGACGTGATCGGCCATTTTGCTTGGACTCTGTTTGCATACAATTTGTGTGTTACCAGAGCTCAGGAGCTTTGGTCTGTCGATCTGTCGCGAGTTTACATTTTTTACCCATCCCAAAAAGTGCACAACCCCGCTAAAGAAGTTCTCACGTCAATAAAAAAAAATATTGTTGTTAAACTTCACCAAAAATATATAACAGTCGATTTGAAAACGTGTCAAACCAGAAATTTAGCCATTTACTAACATTTCATGTCCAGCCTTTAAATACCCTCACAGTTTCATCCGAAAGTCAATATTCTATCACAATACACCGTCACTGCTACTAGTACCTAGTACACGATCACAGTTACTTGTACCTAGTACACCGTCACTGCTATTGGTACCTAGTACACGGTCACAGATACTTGTACTAGTACACCGTCACTGCTATTGGTACCTAGTACACGGTCACAGTTACTTGTAACTAGTACTTATTCTCCTTTTAATCTTTTGCTGAACTCTTCTTGTTGTAATTCTCGCCATTCCTTTTTGCCTTCATTCGTTTTAGTTGGCCGTCCCTGTTGGAATTATTATGTGGTTAGAAGTGTTTATAGAACTCCACAAAAAAATATAAGTTAGAACATCGTAATCGTGAAATATGTGAATAGGAAAGAATAATGGGTAAAATCGGAAAGAATTAGGAACTAAATCGGATGAAAAAGGGCTGGAACGGAGGTGGAAAAAGGGCTGGAACGGAGTGAAAAGGGACTGGATCGTAGTGAAAAGGAACTGGATCGTAGTGAAAAGGGACTGGATCGTAGTGGAAAAGGGACTGGATCGTAGTGAAAATGGACTGGATCGTAGTGAAAAGGACTGGATTCGTAGTGAAAAGGGACTGGATCGTAGTGAAAAGGGACTGGATAGTAGTGAAAAGGAACTGGATAGTAGTGAAAGGACTGGACTGGACAAATAGAAACTAAATTGGATGTGAAAAGGGACTGGATTTGACAAAATGGGACTGTATTGGAATAAAAAGGGTCTGGATCCGATAGAAAAGGTACAGGACCTAACAAAAAGATACCCGAATCGGAGTGAAAATTGACTGGACCTGTCAAAAAGGAACTTAATCGGAGTGAAAAGGGACCTAATTAATAAGAGACTGAATCGGAGTGAAAAGTGACTGGACCTGTCAAAAAGGAACTTAATCGAGTGAAAAGGGACTTAATTAATAAGAGACTGAATCGGAGAAAAAATGCAGTATATCAGAGCAAAAGGGACAAGATCTGAAAGAAAAAATAGGCTAGATTATAGAGAAAAGTGAATGAATTTTAGTTACTTACCACATAAGGTCGACTAATCCGCCCCGGCGCGCGATGGCCGCTTTTACTCTGTCGCGAAATCGACTGCACTTTCATTGCACTCCGACGCATTGCGGCAAGTACCATACAGAGCATACTAGAAAAAAACAAATATACATTACTAGCTTTCCGCCCCCGCGGTTTCACCCGCAGCTAAGAGTTTTCCCGTGGGATTGAGTTCCCGCGCTGTTCCTACC
>JARACY010006876.1:0-13660 GCA_029255725.1 Scrobipalpa atriplicella
CATTTGTAATTTTCTGATCGAACGTTCTTCTGTTTTGCCTCTTTATAACATGGTTAAGAGTATTTTTTTCTCACATTAGCGGGATCTGATCTGAATCCACTATCCCCGGCGCACCACCGTGCTGCTGCTCTTACTAACTGAACTATAAAATAGTGTTTCGTCTTGTCAACGTCTATCTTCACTACAGCTCAAAGAAGACTCGCCCACGTGTCCCTGATCAATTTAAAAAGCAAAACATTTTCATTTTCTGTACTTCGGTTTACCATATCGCCGCAGACTTGGTGTGAAAAACATGTTCGGATGAATGGCGTATATGGTGCTTATACTAAAAGCATTGTGTTGTGTCAACGGAGCTTTAATTGATTGGGACTGGGCTCCATTAGGTTGATTGCGTAGGTGCTTTAGGTGCGATGCGTGTGGAATTATTTTCTGTTGTAAATGATACAAGAATTCGGGGATACCAAGCAAAGTTGTAGACGTGTCTGGCTTAGTTATTACTAGGTGCCCCAACAAACAAATACACAAATATCGGTGATATAGAAAGTTCGCATAAATAAGTTGTGTAAAATTACATAAATTATCGTAACCTTTTTACTATGAAGCGGAGCTACCCACAACAAAGGATCAAAATAGTTGGCAAAAAATAGCTATAGGAAGTTTTTTTTTAATAGTTTTTTTTTATGGTGAAGATCTCTTTTCTTAGAAAACCGTGATGATTGAGCGTCCAGTTTTTCCCGAATGAAAATTGCACCAGAATAGATCTGAGTCACCAATCTCCAATACGCTTACAATTGGCTTTAATGAGTTGATTTGTTTTGTTGCCTCCAACGGAGTGTAATATAATTCCGAATATATGTATAGGAGGTCAAACAAATTGACTTTAGTATCCGATTTCGTCCGGCATCAATTTCTTTTCATTCGCGAATGTTTTGGCGAGTTCCTAAATTGCTTGTTGGAGCAATAATACTTGAATCATGTTCAAATGAAATACGTTGGTATGAAGTTCGGGTGATATATCGTGATGGGAAAGCGGAAAGTGTAATGAATCATCGCGATTGCTTTCCAGTGACGTCAGCCTCAGCGTGACGTCGGTGGTATGTATGACCCGCGGTCACACGAGTTTCCGGGTGTGTACTTCTAGTGCACGTGCCCTTCGCAAACAATACTAACCGCTAACCTAGTGCTAGGAATAGGAACTAAGAATAGGTACTTCATTGTTACCATTTTCTAAACTTCTCTCAAATGATAGTGATAGTCATATCGTCACGTCACATCATATTGAATACGATCTGCATGGGGTGTTCTAGAGTCTGGGTTTTGCTTAGTTTGAGGCTTATTGGCAATTTGTATTTTGTTACTTGTGACCTGATGCTACCAAGCTACGTTTGGCGCCTGGATCATGCTATATAAAAGGTAGTCCTGAAATGTTTACAAGTCAGTAACGAAATAGGTAAGGTACACGCCATACTGACGCCTACACACATCGGTACTGACTATCTGACTACACATTGCAGGTTACAAGGACATTCACGTTGTACACGTGCTTGGAAATGCATCTTAAGGTGACGTTCGATGAGAAAATGGGAAAAAGCTCCTCTGTTTTTCGATTTTCGGTTTGCTTTTGATACCGTAGATCATAAAATCTATCCGAACCGATTAGTAATATAGTAGGTATAGTAAGATTGGATTCTAGATTTATTTAAATCGTACTTTTGTTACAGGAATATCGTATGAAAAATCAGAGATGTAAAGGATAATTGAAAAAGAATTTAACTCAAAAATAGACTCTATGAAGAGTACCACAAGGTTCTGTATTGGAACCTGTATTATTCATGTTATTCAGCAATGATCCATTTGACTACGTTAATAATGGAATGGAATAATTCCAGCTAGAAAAAATATAGGTAGTTTCTCTGTTAAGATCTTAAAACAAGGTATTCAGCAGAATGTTCTATGCATATGTTATGTTGTTTATCAACATTCTCCTTTTCTACGAAAACATATTATTTCTATGAATGACCTTCCATTACGATAAGGGGAAAGCTACAGCTACAGAGAAACAGGGTTGGTACCGCGCCCCCGCCGCCCGCGCTAATTGAGCCCCTCTGACGTCACGACACGACATCCGATTGCAAACTTTACCTAAACGAGACTGCAATTCTGACTGAAATTTACCAGAAAAGGACAATGTAGGACCAATGTAGGACACCTACCTACCCGGTAGGTACAAGGAATTGGTAGGTAATATTAGTGTTTTTTACATTGGAATTTTAACTAGTCGGCACTGGGTGACAAAGGTGCCTACTACTACGAAGTTTTCTTCACCAATTTACAAAATTAATGAGAACATAATGCCTTGCTGCTCAATGATGCCAATGTATTAATTTCAACTACTACAACTTTTCTTATCTAAAGAGAAATACTTATTTAAAAAAACTAGAATAGAAAATAAAATACCTGTGTTGGCCTCTACACATTTTATAGAGCGGTGAATTGCAAATGGCAATATAAACGCAATAAGCAACGTCCATATTGCAACAAGTGGAAGCTTTCAGCAGTCTACGGGAGTGGAATTTAGGACAACGTGTAAGTGCTGCTCTATTACCGCATGAGCTCTTGACCTGTTTTGAGCTTTAGCAGACATCTCTACACACTATGAAATTAAAAAAAAAAACTTTTAACGTCAAACAGGGGCCAAAACTAAAAGTGACTGAAGTGAAGATAATGATGATCTGAAATGATGATGACCCTCCAATCGCTAATCGTGGTGAAATGACTTTTGTTTAGGTCGTTGCCGCTCTGCTTAACCAATTAGGGCGCACACGCGTGACTCTATGTTACCTTGAGGTCTCCGGAGATGTTGGCGCCGGCCTGTATCCCGGTGACGGACGGGAAGAAGATGGCGAACACGCTGAAGAAGTCCTGCTGCATGCCCTCGCTGAACCGGAAGTCGGGGTTGAAGTTGCCCGACAGCGTCTCCGCTAAGGAAAAGTCACATTTATTAACGAGCATAGCCTCTGTCTGTGATCTACCTAGTTAGTTCTTATTATCACATGTTTGAGACTACTTTTCCGCCCGCCGCGTTAAATGAGTTTTCCCGTGGAAATGAAGGTTTTTCCTCTGAAAAATAGTAAAGTATAATACATATTGGCAGGATTATCAGGACGACCCTGGATTTATTAACTTGTGTGCTCCAGATACTGGGGGAAATTGAGCCGCGCACAAAATGAATAATTGTACCAAACAGTTGTTGCACTTATTGCTGAACCCGACGAATCCCTGGGCGATCTCCAGGTCGTCCTTCGGTCCCATCAGGGTGCCCACCACGAAGTCAACCATCGCGCCCACGATGATCGCTATCAGCAAGTTCTGTAACAACTTGTACTGTACTGTACTGCACTTACTGCTGAACCCGACGAATCCCTAGGCGATCTCCAGGTCGTCCTTGGGTCCCATCAGGGTGCCCACCACGAAGTCAACCATCGCGCCCACGATGATCGCTATCAGCAAGTTCTGTAACAACTTGTACTGTACTGTACTGCACTTACTGCTGAAACCGACGAATCCCTGAGCGATCTCCAGGTCGTCCTTCGGTCCCATCAGGGTGCCCACCACGAAGTCAACCATCGCGCCTACGATGATCGCTATCAGCAAGTTCTGTAAAAACCTGTACTGTACTGCACTTACTGCTGAACCCGACGAATCCCTGGGCGATCTCTAGGTCGTCCTTGGGTCCCATCAGGGTGCCCACCACGAAGTCAACCATCGCGCCCACGATGATCGCTATCAGCAAGTTCTGTAACAACTTGTACTGTACTGTACTGCACTTACTGCTGAAACCGACGAATCCCTGAGCGATCTCCAGGTCGTCCTTCGGTCCCATCAGGGTGCCCACCACGAAGTCAACCATCGCGCCTACGATGATCGCTATCAGCAAGTTCTGTAAAAACCTGTACTGTACTGCACTTACTGCTGAACCCGACGAATCCCTGGGCGATCTCCAGATCGTCCTTGGGTCCCATCAGGGTGCCCACCACGAAGTCAACCATCGCGCCCACGATGATCGCTATCAGCAAGTTCTGTAACAACTTGTACTGTACTGTACTGCACTTACTGCTGAACCCGACGAATCCCTAGGCGATCTCCAGGTCGTCCTTCGGTCCCCATCAGGGTGCCCACCACGAGGTCAACCATCGCTCCCACGATGATCGCTATCAGCAAGTTCTGTAACAACTTGTACTGTACTGTACTGCACTTACTGCTGAAACCGACGAATCCCTGAGCGATCTCCAGGTCGTCCTTGGGTCCCATCAGGGTGCCCACCACGAAGTCAATCATCGCGCCCACGATGATCGCTATCAGCAAGTTCTGTAACAACTTGTACTGTACTGTACTGCACTTACTGCTGAAACCGACGAATCCCTGAGCGATCTCCAGGTCGTCCTTCGGTCCCCATCAGGGTGCCCACCACGAAGTGAACCATCGCGCCTACGATGATCGCTATCAGCAAGTTCTGTAAAAACCTGTACTGTACTGCACTTACTGCTGAACCCGACGAATCCCTGGGCGATCTCCAGATCGTCCTTGGGTCCCATCAGGGTGCCCACCACGAAGTCAACCATCGCGCCTACGATGATCGCTATCAGGAAGTTCTGTGGGGAATATTATTTTTTGTTACCTCTAAGTAATTCATACTTTATTTATATAGGTAGTACTTAGAGCAACAGCCAGGTAAGTTCAAAATGTCGTATGAAATAAGCATACCAATGATGGACATATCCTTTGATTGATTACCTATCGTACTTTCGTGTTTCGATCTATGTTCCCAGGAATAGATACTGGAAAGTTTATTGTTATCATTATCATCATCTAATACCCAGTATTTAATATTAAAGTATTGGTCGGTACAGACAGAAAAAAATATCTCCCTGTTATTTACTGGTATATGAACCATAACAATAAATAATATTCATATAGATAGTTACATTCAGATAATTCGTTATGCCTTTTCGTTACGCGTACCACGTGCTACCCAACCCGTTATATTACATGCTCATGTAGGTACTACCATGAAGTCATGGAGTAATATAATATACTATACTACGTACAGTACTACGTTTGCAATTGGAATGTTAGTACATGTGACGTCACACAGCTAAAACTGAGCAAAGGAATACTAGTTTCCACTGGCCCTGACCGGCACGATGTAGCTTGAAATACCAACTACGGAAGCTCTATATTGGAGTATTGCTTTGCTATAAATTTACGTACCAATCATTTGTTCTTTCATGAAACGTGCCCATGTAGTTTCACGTGTAGTTTTAGTGCACTTGTCGTTACAACCGAGCAATTTGCAATGAATTCGAGTGCCACTCAGATTAAAATTACAACAGTGCTTCAGATTAGAATAAGCCTTCTTATGCAGCAGAAAAAATTCTAACGATGTGAAGTGGATTTCATTACTTAGGTCCTAGTAACAGGTGCGTATTATTGTATGTAAGAAAGGTGGTATTGCTTTGCTACTAGTCAATACGGTGAAATAAAGTCAGCAATATAATAGGGCACCTTAACAACATTAACAACGACATCCCAACAACAACGTGAAATTTTGTTCAAAATGTGTTCAAAACTACTGCTCAAAATGTGTTACTGAAAGTTTATATTCATTTCTGTATACAAAGCAAATAAAACTAATTGGATCTCGTCCATTTTCGCGATGACTCGTTTAATAACAGGGCACGTAACTGAAGTAGTTCGTTATTATATGAACATTTAAAAACAGTCGGCATGTTCCACTGTATGTGCCGGCTAGTGTAATTAACTTAATCCATCCACCTACATTTCACAGTTTCAGCGAGTTTAGGTATAAAGTTTAATTGACCGACTAAACCAAGTTTACAACTATCAATATTTCGTTAGCAAAGTGCAATAAATAATTTACTTTTCAGGCTGTACTTAGCTAGGTATTATTCAGGTTTATGTAAAGTACTGGACTAAGTTTTATCTGTCGGCTTTCAAATCTTCAACTTATTATAATTTTTCATGCATGAAATACTTGTCCTTCAGTACCACGCGGCGAAATCGGCACGGCAGTGATTTTATGCACGATACGGAAAAAAGTGTCCTTTATCTTTTTATCGTGTAAAAACGTAAACATTTTGCGTATTGTACCGGAGGGGTGGTTGTTTACTTTACTTCACTGCATCGATTGGACACACCCGCACCGAACTAGGTTCATTACGTCGTCGTGAACTGATGATGAACAGCGGGTCAGGATAGCAAAATTCAATATTTCAATCGCAACTACTTGTATAAGTGTAACAGTGAAGTTTCAGATCAGTGAAGATTCAGTCCGCCATATTGTTTTTTACAGTTTACTTCACGTTTACTTTCAGATCATCCTGTGACTTCCGTTCCAAGTAAAACCTACTCTACCAGTCTTCTTTTTATCGAATCGATAACACCGACGGACCGACGACCCGAAGCACTTTGTCTCCGGTGGAAATCGAACCCACAACCTCCGGAGCGGGAGCCTAGACAACGGAGACTGTTTACTCTACTATACATACATACATACATAGGGTTACCAAAAGGGCCAGAAACAAACCATTTCACCTTTTCTTTAAATTGATTAAGTAGGTATAATAGATATAACGTGTAACATAAAGAGTATATATATGCATCGTGAAATCTTGTGAATCTACCCATGAAACTGAACAACTTTTCATAAGGAACATAGGTCGAAATACGAAAAAAAATGCGCTATCAGCTGATGAATTTTGTATGAAAGGTCATTTTTTTTTCGATTTTCAACCTATGTTCTTTAGGGAAAGTTGTTCAGTTTCATGGGTAGATTCACACCTTTCTCGATGCATATACCCTTTCTGTTACACGTTGTATAATATCTTTTCCCTTTGATAACTACTCCACCTTTTCATGATCTTCAGAGCATGCAGCGTACATCTCTTGTTCACATGATCTCTTATTCATTTTTTAAATTACTACAATCATATTGCACTTAAACCAAAGCCAATTAAGTCTAACAAAGATCCGTCTCGATGGTAAGTGTAATTGTTGAAATTAACCGTCAGGTTATCGCATATAGTTCTTGAAATCATGTAACTCTACTGAGTAGTTACTGTAACTCGGTAGTTACGGTATTTTAATTCAGGGGGCGTGCGAATACTTCCGTCTTTCATTGTGCTTTGACATCTATTATTCTCTATTTCTTAGTTAAAAAAATTCCTGCAATCAGTGACTCAAATGGGGTAAAATTTAATATGATGGGTTAACGATTTTATTTTTAATGGATCTGGTTTTGACCCTAGTCTAGATCAGAGGTGACAGAGACGGAGCTGAAGATAGATTCACAAACTATACCTACCTATAAAGAGGGAAACATCATTTTTCCATTTACTCCTATTATAATAACCTATTAGGTAAGTAGACATACTCTACTCTCAGCTAAGAGACAAGTTCTTTATTTTACCTTACTTATATTTGTTTCATTAATTACACTATTATTTCTCATTTATTACTTGTTTTACAATGTTTCAATCGACCGTGTAACAGACAAAGAACGTTCGGCAATACGTCAGTGAGTATATTCTATAGTAAATATGCGATGTTATTCTGATGTTCTCAAGCAAATCCATCATTCGTAATCCGCGCCGATTCCGATTTCAGTATGTTTTCACGACCTTCTGTAGTTTCATTTAATAGTTTACTGCTTCATAATTTGATAAACAGGCAAAGTAGCATAATATGATGATCGATTTGTGAGTCATATCTAATCAGAATAGTTTGAAACCCATTGATATTTTCAAGAGGATCTAGAGACTTTAGAGATAGATTTTTTCCTAGGAAAGAAACAGAGGAATATGATTAGAGAACCATTTTTCCTAGGAAGAAAGAATCTTACTGTAAAAATAGTATTCAGAATAATCTTACTTGAGCTTTGCTTTCCCAATCCATCCCGACGGCGCAAATGACGCACATGGCGATCAACGCCACTGCGCCGATGATCCTGGTGTCATTGACTCCGTTGTCGAGGATCTTCAGACCCTGGCTCTTCAGCAGGTCGTTGAGGGAGTCACAGAAGCCGATGGTGTTCATACTAGCGGCTACGGCGTTGGCGAACGCGAAGATTATGCCCACGGACGCGCCGAACTCGGGGCCCAACGATCGGGAGATGATGTAGTATATTCCTCCTAGAAATGTTAATCAATTTGTAAATCATCTCGAACCCAAGCTGGTCGATGCAGGGCAATTTGTGCCGTTGGGCTTTCAGCTCCAATAGCACTTGCGAATGTGGGGCCTCCCCACAAGCTATGGCACATCCATTGTCATGCCCTGCGTGCCCATCAACTTGCACGCACTACGTCTACGACTTGTACAACGCTTAGTAAGTAGTCTTTAATTAAATATTTATTTTTTGCCGAAACGATCGACACGCGGAGATCTAATGATCCGGTATGTTTTATAGCTTAACCTGCGGCAGAATAACTAAAACTTATTAAACAATCATCAGGGGGAAGCAAAGCCACAACGACTTCTCGAGCTATAAGTACTGACCTCCTTTGACCTCCCCATTAGTGCAGATGGCGCTCATGGAGAGGGTGGTGACGACGCACATGATGGCGGAGATGCCGATGATGATGAGCGAGAGACCGATGCCGGCCTGCGACACCACCCACGATATCCGCAGGAACAGCATCACGCCCCAGATGTTGAGGAGGCATGGGATTAACACGCCCTGGGAAAGACAGTTTGTTTTAGGTAAAGTCATTTTAAGCTATTTTAGTAACTGCACCATTTTCCCCAAAAAAAAATATGAGTAGAATAAACTCGAAAATTATTTTTACTTCGTTTACAAAAAATTAAATTATTACAAACATTAGGCCAAAAAATATTAGTTTGCCAATCCATGACAGTTTCATATGATATTTAGCTAAAGTACCTATTTCTTATTTCTCTTATTTTATTTTTGGGCGCGTCAATCGTCAAAATATGCGGATATATATTTTAGAAGATCCGGTTCACAAAGGAAATGTCGTAAATTCTTGGGATTGATGCCAATATATATAATTATATATATCTATGGCCATGTGTAATTAAAATAAACGTTATATTTAATTAAAATAAGGAGAAATATAAAATACGGTTAGTATAAATCAATTGTAATCGGCTACACATGCTATGACTCTATCTACTCAAAGATGTTTAAAATTTTATTACTTCTTTTACGTGTTATTTGCTACAACGTGATCGTTTCCCTTCAAACATTGTCAGTCTTGCTCGCGTGATCTAAAGTTTTATTTTCTTTTTTTAACAACATTGTAGATTTCCATGTGTGGTGCTGATATTCCGTGGTGCTCGATTGCCCCGACACAGGAAACCCTCGATCTTTGATACTAATCATTTTAAATAGGTACCATAAATAGATTTTACCTGAATCCATCCTAGCTTGATTCCGGCAGCTGGTGTCGGTGACTTTGTATCTCTTTGATGGTCCTTTTCTAACTGAAAGAGAAAATGCAGTTTAGTATTTCACGTTGTAGAATGACCTGATGAAATCATCATCAAACTATTTACGATCAATGACTTTTGTTTCTGATCATAACATGACCTTAATATTGTGGCACGTGGAGTCGTGGATATCTGTTTGCAGAGATGCATGCCTTTTGGGAAGGAAATGGTTACGTTTCTGACTCATCAGTTCATCACGTCATGAAATCATCAGTCATTCCCGTGATTAAAATTATTATAAACGTATATAATTAAATTCATTCATTTCATGTGCATCCTCGCTTATTCGTATTCATCCGATGACAGACATTATCTAAACCCACAAACCACTACATAATAAAAGTTTATTATCTTCAATGTTATCTGTAGCAATAGCAAACGTGATTCTAAATGCCACCACGTGTAGTTTGCTCATCATCAGGCTTTATGTGTTGATGGACAGCGTCTGTCAGTCACCCCCCGTGTGACGCAAGCGCAACACCTTTAGATCAGCTGGGTGGCAGTGGCACTATTATTTGCAGATGTCGCCAGCCGAGCGTAACATTGTTTAAACGTTAATATTCCACGATGTGACAAATAGTTCATTGTTGGCATTGACTGATTGTTTACGCAATGATCGGTGTTTTACCTTTATCAATGAGTGTCATTCATATTCGCAGCGAAGTACCCTGTTAAATTGCGTGATAAATATAATAGTTACATATTTAAATACATTAATATCAATCAAAGAAATAATAGTCCATGTGGCATAGACAAGTGAACCCATAAATTTGAATTTAGAGCAGTAGTTTTCTTAGGTACGCCCTTGTGGTTGTGGCTGTGTGGATCTGGCCGCGCGAGGTATGCGCCTGCGCCGGCCGGTCTGCGCCGGATCGCACCGGTAGCCGCCGCTTGGGGCCTGCACGCAACACCCAGTAACAACCCATCATCAACGAGACTCACTTTGTTTTTAATTATACTAGAGCACTGCCTTATCTGACTTTTCGGTGATACAATTTTATTACTCGGCTAAAAACTAGTGTATTTTTGGTTGCCACAGAGATAATTCGCCTTAACTCTTTGTCTTTGAGGACTTAACGAATTTGGTTCATCGTACGTCCTATCCGATGACATCAAATTTGATTACGATAACATTAAAGATGTTTTTTAGCCTGAATGTCTCTATAGTACCTACATAACCGAAAATGAACATTGAAAAAGATATACACACGTAATCATGTTTTGTTTAAAAAGGAAGATTTTGCTCAGAAGTTCAAACACCAAAAATGGTGTTTAAATGGCGTGTCTAAAACACCATTTTTGGTGTTTTAGTCAAAAGAGCATAATTTATGAACCATTTATTATTCTCTGTTTATTTTACAAAAAAAAACAAATGTTTGTCTCTATTACCTACGCCTGTTTTATGGATTCATATTCATTATTTAATTGCATGTCACATTACAATATATAAGATGGAAAATAAAATTAGATATACATGTGACGCCCGATTTAATGCATTTTTTCATTCGATACAGTTATGCTGGGTTGGTAACATAACAGGTAAAACCCACCGTAATTATATTATCAAGTTAAAATTTCAATATTTTTTTATCTTTCTATAGTTCTACTGCGACCGTGAACCTTTGCTGTAGGTACTTATTTTTTATAAAACGTATTTTTTGTTATACATATTTTTTGTTATACATTGAAGCTAAGCTACCAGAAGAACGTTGCAAAAAATTGCTCAATATTTTCAACATATGCCAAGAATGAAAGACAGAGTATTGTAATGTATCCGCAAAGTCCGGTTCCAAGTTTACTGCGAGTACTTACAGTTAGCTTTGAGTATCTGGAATTCTCCCAAGCAAGGAACGTAGCAATTACACGTACTTATTAAACTTGGAGCTTACAAAGAGTACCCTAATACGTTTACCTCATGTTATACCATTTACCTTCTGAATTTACGGTTAAGGATTTGTTGGCGCCAATTCGAATTTTACTTTATAGTAAAAATATCCTTGATAAAAATAATTTCTAATTTGCATTGTAAGTTGAGCAACAAGCAGATAGAGACAAATGTCACCTTTTTGTCCTTGTTTTATTCTGTTCTAGAAATATTTTGGCAAACACGGTAGTAAGTTTATTTACATCCTATGTTGCATAACGACTCTTTAATGGCAGGAAGCAGTCAGCTGTCAAATCAGCGTTCAGCCACATCGGAATACCATCCATAGGAGGTATTATAGCGTTATTCATATTATTAGACTAACAATTCTGCTCGATTATTATCTTTAAATGAAGTTTAAACGCAGTCACAGTAGCTACATAATGATTTCTTGTCATCACTCTACTCAAATGATGAATCATCAATATTTAGTCGGTGTTTAGAGGTCCTCTTTTAGTTAGGTATGAACAAGCTTGTGAATAATTATCCATTTGACCGTAGCCTGTCAGGAAGCCGAAAGCCTCTGGTTCACCCGTCTTATTCGATCTTAAAGGCCGAAAGGGTTAAATAACTGTATCAATAGTATGGCTACTTACAACTCCTTCCTCCGCAATAAGATGATCCCCGTGCAGTTCCCCAAGACTCGGCCTTTTCAGTGCTCTCTTGGAGTTTCTGTAGTTCTCCATCCTGGGTAGAGCTTCCCTGGTCAGCTGGGCCAGCGACCGCTTCCTCCTCCAGCCGGCGTCGTGCAGCCAGGTGTCGGTCTGGTGCTCCTTGTTAGGAGCCACCACGGCCACCCCTCGCTCCACCATCTCGGCTGAATTCCGCAGCGGCCGCGTGATGATGTTTGCTCCCAAGTGGATGCCATTCTTCTTGGACTCGCCGTCGACGGATGATACCGTGAACCTGGGAAATAGGAGTTGTTATAGCCACTACCGACATTGATAGATAGAGCTATGAATCACCATAGACTAGACACTATCGATATCAATAGACAGAGCGATGAATGTAGTGACTGATTTCTGATACCATCAAGTATGCTCGTTTTGGATAATTTAAGGGGTCGGTTTCGGCGTCTAACATTAGTTTGATAGAGAGCTGTACCCCATTTAGCCAAAGTTTACACCACTGCCGCAATATATGTATAATATCCACGCCAATCTATGTACCTATTTATTCAATCACAAATTTATCTCGCCCACATAGTTTCATTGATGTGATGATATACTTAAATGGACCGTAAATAGGGAAGTAAAGTCAATATGGTAGTTTACCTGGTTTCTGCCATGTTGTTCGGTAGACTACCGGAAGAACGTCTTATATGGAACCCCTTCGAGTAGTTTTATGCTTATTTGATAGTTTGTCCTAGTTGTCTGCAACCACATAATTTTCTTTGGAGAGGTCCTGCAAAAAATAAATTCATTGTATTTTTTTATCAACTACTTTATTTACTATTTATTTGTATTGAAATTAATAACTGCATGGTTGTGTTTGAGGAAAAAGAGTTATTAAGTAATGTAAGTTTGCAAACAAATATCTGTTTTGTATGAACTATTTTAACAATGATATAGATAACTCTGCTGCCTATTTTGTTGGATTTCCTTAGGTATGCTCAGAACTTGTTCATCATAGAATTTTACAAAACTTTTGTGTTGCTACAATATTGCTACAAAATGACCAAAATTAATGATTTTATTATTATTTTACAAAATTTTAGGTCGTATTCGACCCGGTGGGCATGTACTGGTTGCTCGCTGCGAGAGGGGATGGTAGTATGCTATTCACATGAAAATAAATCGCTGCACGTGTATTGACAAGAACATGACATGTATTACTCATATCTAGATTTTGCCATGTGTTTAGCGTGATCTTACTATTGTAGTAAAGTAGAATAACCAATATCCATCAGTATTAGCACACAGCAATGAGTGATGGTTCAAACATTAACATCATGGAATTAATAAGTAATACCTATAAACATAAAGAACAGTAGCTACTTTTTCATCATTTTGTGACATGATAGGTACCTTCATGGTCTGTTTTCATGATTTACATATGACTTTCATACTATTTGATTTTCAATAGGTTATTGTAAAATGAATTAATATTACCGCATTTATGGTACTAAAATAAGTTTTGTGTATGACTCTCAGTAATTAAGCCTGTTGTTTTAAGGCTGGATGTGTCAAATTAATTTATATATGATGT
>JARACY010006877.1:0-13647 GCA_029255725.1 Scrobipalpa atriplicella
GTATGTTTTATGCAGGCTCTACTGGAGATCCAGTACGAGAATGAAGTGGGCACAGGCTTGGGCCCCACGCTGGAGTTCTATGCGCTGGTGTCGCAGGAGCTGCAGCGCGCAGACCTCGACCTCTGGCACGGCAGCGAGAACTTCAAACAGAAGGTAAGGCAAACAGAAGAAGTAGACCCTTCAGGCAGGAAAGATCCAGTTACCGGAATGTCCACTCGGGGCATGTCTATTTCCCGGAATGTCCATTTTAATCCAATGTCCAATGTAATTTCCCTTTAAGTGTAAGGGACAGCGTACCAGAAACGGATTGAGGTTACAAGATGAATACGCAATCTGGGCCGCTGTTCTAACAAACACAGCCATCATAATGTTCAAACCACCCGGTGTTTCCAGTCTAATTCAAATAGTGCCACTTTAGCATTACAGCCAAGGGACAGACCTACTTCCCTATGATTCTAAGTTCACCCAGCTGCAATAATTTTAACTTTCCGTGTACAAATGTTCATGATTTACAATCATTGTATGTATATTTTCATGGTAGGTGATTTAAATATTAATGTTCTGTATCCGCAGCCAACATCATTCGCTGGCGAGATCGTGAAATCCCAGCCGCCAGTAGTGACCGACCGGTCATCCGACGCGGCCGCTCGCCTCGCGTCCTCCGTACGAGACGCTCTGAACCTCGACGAGACCTCACCGGAACCTTCCGAACTAGAAAAAGAAACTTCCATACCCTCGCCCGCGCCAGACGCGACGTATGTGACCTGGCCTTGCGGGCTGTTCCCGCAAGCGATTGGACGGAATGCGAGGGCTTCGCATCTGTCCAGAGTCAAGGCTAAGTTCCGGTTCTTAGGGAAATTCATGGCGAAGGCTGTTATGGATTCCAGAATGGTAAGTTGTAGTTTTACTTATTTTATAAAAATGTTGATAAAATTTATTTTTTATTATCAATCGACTTGTTTTACACGAAACTCGGTCGATTCCTTTTACACGCAACTTGTTTGTATTTTGATCAGATAAGCAGAGTAGGTAGTATGTTAACGTTATTTTAAATACACTAATTTGACGTTACGGTCCGAAAAGCCAGTTCGTAACATTGTGTTTTAGAATTTTTGAGGATTTTTAGCACTCATAAACTGTTGAAAAGAAAATAATAAATTCGCTCGGGCCACGACCTCAGCCAGGATTCGAACCTCGTGTTGTAGCCCGAGCGAATTTATTATTTTCTTTCTTTCATATTTATATTGTGTTTTAGCTTCTATTCTATCCATATATAACAATTAACATTCTTGTCTGCCCAGGTGGACATCCCGCTATCTGTGACCATGTACCGTTGGGCGATATGCGAGGAGCGCTGGCTGTCGCTCAGTGACGTGCGGCACGTGGCGCCCGAGCTGTGGCGCTCGCTGTGCCGCCTGCGCCGTGTCGCCGACCGCGCCGCCGACATCGCCGCCTCGCCAAGACACCCGCCCGACCACACGCAGGCCCTGGTCAGTAGTCTATCTATACTACGCTAGCTCTGCAATCGACCGTCCAAAGACCATAATCCTCGGTTAGAGAAGAGATCGCCCAAGATCCGGAATAGTGCATGCAATCCACGAGTCAAAAACCCTGATTCCAAGTAGATAACAGATCGTCGAAGATCCGGAAACAGGTCTATTGATATTAACTGGCTTAAATAACCACGATTCGGTCCGTACGCCAGATTGGCAGTGACAAGGTAGGAAAGTGTGTAGAGGAGCTCTCCGAGTAGAACACCTTGATCGGCAAAGAATTTCCTTTTACATTACCAATCATCATTACATCATCAGTCAGAATATTGTCAACAGTCTTCACTTTCAAAGTCAACAATAAACTAGTATAAAAGTTTAACTGAATCGCTAGTTACTAAAAGGGCACATGTCCAATTTTTTTTCGAAATACGTTTTATTTCATTATTCTGTTAGTAATGCTAATCTACACTTTGTGTCAAAAAAATACGCTTTTACTATTTTATCTTATAGATTTTCTAGATATACAAAATTTTTGATATTTACTAAAAGGGCACTTGTCCCGGACAATACGTTCCCTTTCTACACTTAAATTATTTTTATGAGTAAAAAAATTGAAGGTAGATTAAAAAAAAACTGCTATTGACAGCAACAATGACATTGCAAAACAACTTCTCAATGCATTTTAGTGTTTGAATGAACAAAACCAAAATGACCGATTAAAAAAAATTAAAAGCTTATATTCCTGATGAAAATTTAAATTTTTGGGCGGAGATATTTAATTGGCCTACAATATAAAATATTATATCCGTTTATTTTGGTTTTCTGAATGGGTAAAACATCAGCATTTTGTATTTGTTTCATTTTGTAATAAAAAAAATGGAATTACTTCATTAAGTGGTTTAATTTATCATCTCCTACAACATACACTAAAATAGAAAAAGAAACATAGTACATAAATGCATAAAAAAAGGGGATTAATTTTTTACAATTTAATGTATGGTGATTTGTGTTAAAAGGGCTCATATCCATACTTAAGTGCAAAAAGGGAACATGTCCAATTTTTTTATAGTTTATTTTTGGCGTAATTTGCAATAAAAATTGTTATTTATGCTCATCTGTGAATAAGAAAATAATAAACGAATTATGTAAGAAAAGCATTAAGTTTGAAACTAATCACATTCAGTATTTATTTAGTTTTTTGTTTCTCCTGTAAAAAAATATCAAGCTAATTCAGGTGTGACATGTGCCCTTTTAGTAATTAGCGATTCAACTTTATCCACTAGCTTATTCCACAAAACATCCCAATAATATTTATCTTTGCATTTCCAGATAAGCGCACTCGAATTAGACGGGTGTCCCATCGAAGAACTGGGATTGGACTTTATCTTACCCGGCGACGGTTGTACAGAGTTACGTCGCGGCGGGCGGGACATGCCCGTCACGCCACACAATCTACATAACTATATAGCACTCGTCACGCACTGGCTACTTTATGAAGGTAATCAGGAGTACGATTATCTGACACTGTACGTTAACTAAGTGCAAGCATAACACAGTTTTAGAATTATGTGACTTGTTTTACACGCAACTCAGTTGACTTGTTTTACTCGTAACTCGATCGACTTGTTTTATACGCAACTCAGTTGACTTGTTTTACACGTAATTCGATAGACTTGTTTTACTCATAACTCGATCAACTTGTTTTACACGCAACTCGGTTCACTTGTTTTACTCATAACTCGATCAACTTGTTTTACACGCAACTCGGTTCACTTGTTTTACTCGTAACTCGATCGACTTGTTTTATACGCAACTCAGTTGGCTTGTTTTACACGTAACTCGATCGACTTGTTTTACTCATAACTCGATCGACTTGTTTTACACGTAACTCGATCAACTTGTTTTATACGCAACTCAGTTCACTTGTTTTACACGCAACTCACTTGAGTTGTTTTACACGTAACTGAAATCAATAATGATTTGTGATGATATTTTTTTCTTTTCAGGTGTTGCTAAGCAAATGGAGGCTTTCAGAGAAGGATTCGAATCAGTATTCCCACTAAACAACCTCAAGATATTCTATCCTGAAGAATTAGAACAAGTTTTCTGCGGAAGTTCTTCAGGTAAGAAGCCACCAATTTTATAAAGTCTCTTCAATAAGGTGTTGAATTTGAATAAGTTAAGAAATTAATTTCGGTGATTGGTTCGAACACGCAATAGCGATCGTGGGTTTGATCGTGCGTTCCCATTGTTGTGGAATTTTCGGTTTTTATAATTTCGTTTTTTTAACAGTTTTAATCCCAAATGGGATCTGTTAGACTATAAGAACAGTTTACAACGAACGGTGTATTCGCAGGCGGTCGCGAGCAGCGCTGGGAGCCGCGTATGCTGGCGGAGGCGATCCGGCCCGACCACGGCTACACGGCGGAGTCGCGCGCCATCCGCATGCTCATCGACATCCTGGCTTCCTACAACAGGGAGGAGCAGAGACTGTTCCTGCAGTTCGTCACCGGCAGCCCGCGCCTGCCCACCGGAGGTATGTAAATATAGTTATACAACTGGGACAGGGAGTGTTCTATGCTGGACTGAGGGCGATAAAAAACATGTTCCAGCTGCGACTCTAGTGTATTTCTAAAACCAGTAAAGAGGAACCGAGGGTTTCTGTTAGCGATTGGTCCAAATAGATTATGCTATGTTGACTATGTGCAACTTAGACCAATCGCTATTATGCTGTCTGCAAGTTTTTTTTTTACGGGTTTTCGATATAAGAACCAAATACAACCAGACGTCTGTATAAATTGAATGTTGTGTTGCAGGCTTCAAGGCGCTGAACCCGCCGCTGACGGTGGTGCGCAAGTCGCTGGAGTCGTCCCTGGACCCGGACGAGTACCTGCCGTCCGTGATGACGTGCGTCAACTACCTCAAGCTGCCCGACTACTCGACGGCGGACGTGATGCGCGCCAAGCTGCGGCTGGCCGCGCGCGAGGGGCAGCACAGCTTCCACCTGTCGTGAACGCTCGGCGCCGCGTGGTACAGGGGCGAGCGCGACCGCGGTTAGTGATGTATAGTAGTCGTGTCCCCGGACTGGCGCCGTGAGTGCGAGAGCGATTCGTGTAGTGACGGACACTCAGAGTGCTGTGCGTTTTATAATTTTTTCTCTTTGGATTATTTTTAGATTACAGAAATATGTTTATAATTATATTTTGTGTTAATTTAATGTGATAGCTTTGTATATTTGTTTATCGGAGAGGCCTCGGTTTCGCCGCCTCGTGTTCCGCCACCATTGTTATATATAAATTACATAACTACCTAAAATAAGCTATATTTTGAAGGACCATTCAAAATCTCCTTCGAGAGTCCTATGAATTAAAATAGCATTTATTACCAAACGGTGTATGTTTTCGATTAAAGGTTAAGTATCATTGATGGAGTAAAGAAAAGTGCAAAATTTAATATGTAACAATTTCAATAAATAAAACATGTAAACATAAATATGGATAAAAATTATGTGGTTTTTCTTATATCCCTCTTCACTTTGGGTTGATCATAAAGGCATTGCAGGTGGTATGGCTGATTGTGAGAGAGTCTTGAGGCACCAAGCTTCTGTGCCCACCTGTTGAACAAACTCTGTTAGGATAAGGGGATTCCAATGAAACATAGTGTTCACAACTAATTAACATTATATTTAAATCTGACCTCTGCCACCCACCATATCAACATTATAAATAGATCTTTCACAACTAGTAAGTAAGTAAGGTTACAAATGACTAAAGAAAGTAAAAATATGCAATCTACACCCATAAATGATCTAGATACACATGAGCTTAAATTAATTACAATTTCAAAGTTGTTGATTACGTCACGTAATTTTTGAGCAAGTCTAAACAAAAAGCAGTATTTTTATCATCTAATGAGAATAAATAAACAAAATATACTTTGAATACATTTTCATATCACACTTACAAATAAAACACTAACAATTACAAGTAGCATCTACAAAGTAATGATAAGAGAGTGGAATGAACATAAATTCCTCTTGTCCTCTAAAAGTTACACTTGAACAGCTAAGTTAGCTTAAAGTACCATGGCAATCCATCCCAAGATGAGGCAAGAGCCACCGATGGGGGTCAGACGACGGAAACTGCGGTCGCCGGTGAAGCAGTGGTAGTAACATGTACCGCAGAACAAGCCCATGCCTGCTAAGAAAAAGCCCCCAGCCTGTGAACAAAATGTAATAGTAGTAAGAATGAATTTAATTAATAGATCATTGAATTTGTATGATACAATTCTCCAGGTTAGTGCCACTGCACCGAGTGGTACCACCAGTGGTACATACTAGCACAGATGACTTTAAAAGTGCAGCGGGTGCATTTATGTCTAGTCTAGGATGATGAAACATTATGTAATCAAACACAAAGGAAGATACTTATACTTAGATCATGAACAATGAATTCAGTTGGGTATACAGAACCACATTATGGTCTTATTGGTAGCTATTTTTACCTGGCAATATGCCTTTACTTTTTGAAGATGATCCAAAGATAAAATTATATTGTTTATAAAGGGGATTCACTTAAAAATTAAGATCATTAATGCAAAAGAAAAAAGTAACAACTTACAATGAGAGGTCTTTTGCAAAGAGGTACTGTGACTAGAGCAAGAGTGTGTAGGAAGTGGAAGCGGTTAGCAGTATCAAAGATCTTCCGGAGGTCCTCCTTGGTCTCCTGCTCGGGGAAAGTGCGGTGCGCACCCATCGCCCCCAGAACCACGGCCGCAGCGCCGCTCACGCCGGCCAGGCGGACCCACGGACCTGCCTCTTGGGCGAGCTTCCATAGTGGCGCGGTCATCACAATAGTTGTAGGTGGCGGTTCCACTACCTTAGACTTGAAAATTCCCTGCAAATACGGCGTGGTTTAGTTCTCACGTACTCGATTTATGCGTGTGAATTTAATCGTGAATAAATAGATAAGATAGGAAACAAAAACTGTTGACTATTCATGAGGGGAACACTTACGATTTTGCGTAACATATTCATTGTTCCGTCCGCCACCGTATTAATCATAAGAGTATCGGCGAGATTTACCATACCTGAGTATTATTGGACAATAGTTGAAATGAAAATAAAGATGTGCGGAAAAATATTTGCGAAACACCACGAAAAAACAGAATATCTGTCAAAAGTTAAAAGTAATTCTCTCTTTTTTATGATTCTTCCATGTAAGGGAAGGCAAAGAGCGTGAGCCCATGCAGCCTAGTCTTCAGTTGTCTTTTTCTTGAGTCAGAGCTTCCCTACACTTCCCTGCAGATCGGGCTCGATGCTAGTGCACAGGTATATTACTGGTTGAAATCCACTTCTTAAGCTAAATGTACACTAAATCGGGCCCGATCGGCGGGGAAAGTGAAATAAGCTCTTAACCTACGCTAACCTAAAGCCACACAAACACACTATGCCGCCGGCAATGCCGCGCGAGAAAAACTAAATTAGAAAGCCAGAAACTTACGATTACCGCGCAAAACTCCTCAGATGTTTTTGACTTTGACAGTTGTTTTTTTTTTTTACTTTTTGATCTAGCCTAGTCTAACATGCAGCCTTACCTTGTGTTGCATTCTTTTGAAATTCGTAATACGAGGGGAGGAGTTTTCATTCTAGGTAAGGATATTTTTTTATCTTGAAAATATTCGCTGGCTCAGCGACCCCAAGTGGATGTGGGAATTACCTATATTTATTCCTTGAAGTTAAAAATTGAGTTCTCTACCTATGTTATATTACAAAATATGGTGCCTTTTGCTTTTATCAGATAAGCTGATTCGAACTATAATAAAAAAAACCGTTTACCCACACGATTGTCTTGGTCTTCTCACAGTAATCAGTTGGACTGGATGGGTAGTGTGGGATATTGGCTATTATACTTCGTGTTTCGTCACTCGAGATTATTAAATAGCACTTAGTAGTACGCAACATAGGCACCACCACATTTGCACTTATTTGAGAGGGTACTTAAAAATTTTCCCTCTATTAAATTTTATATTTTTCTCTGAGGGTAGTTCTGTTGCCCTAGCTCCGGCCTGGTACCGATTTGTACGTCATTCGCAATTTTGTGCCGTACCACTAAGCACGACAAAATTTTAAACAGTGAACCAGTTTTAGAAAAAGTTTAAAAATTTAAATATATCAAATTTCCTAAACGTAAACTCCATAAAGTGAATGAAATTGCTTTATATGAAAGTGAAAGTTAAGAATAATTGCAAAACTTGTGAAAAAATCGTGGTGTCGACATCGCGTTCGCATCGTGGGATTTTTCACCATTACCGGCACTGCGGGAATTTCGACAATCTGGAAGATCTAGAAGATCAGTTTGCGTGTAATCCGGTTGGGATTATATCTTACTGATTAAGATCACCGAATATACGATCTAGAAGATCAGTTTGCGTGTAATCCGTTTGGGGTTATATCTTACTGATTAAGATCACCGAATATACGATCTAGAAGATCAGTTTGCGTGTAATCCTGTGGGGGTTACATCTTACTGATTAAGATCACCAGCGAAAGCCGTGCTCACCGCCGGCTGAAGCTGCGCCAGGGTCAGCGTGATCGTACGCTACCGCCGCCGACGCCGCGGCGCTGTCGCCGCCACGTCGCCCCCGCACCCCCGCCGCTCCCCGCATCGCCACCCCGCCGCCGTGCTGCTGAAACGTCGAGTTCGCGTCGTGGAATGCTCACCGACACCGTCATCGCGGGAATCAAGATTCAATTCAGAAGGTACCTTTATTTATCATTATCACTTTATCAGTGATACCTATATTGCAAAAGAAGGCCGGTTCGTGTTCTATTCGTTTGGAATTTTACCTTACCGGTCATTTGCATACATGATGCGGCTATTAGCCGTAAAATATGTAAAAATAACGTCAATATACGTTTATAATTACGATCTAGAAGATTAGTTTGCGTGTTATCCATTTGGGGTCACATCTTACTGATTAAGATCACACAATATAGGCCGCAAACTCGCCGCCTCGCTTGCGCGATGTCGCGCCGCCGCGCCCCGCGCCCGCGCGCCGCCTCGTCTCGCCTCGCTGCAGGCAGGCCTCGCACTCGCGTGCACGCCCCGGCCCACCGCCACCCCGCTTGTCCGGGCCGGGCCCACTACCAGTATACGGCAAAGAAGTCCATCAATAATAGCGACTCGCTTTCAGTAATTTGCGACATCGGGTCTAAAAAGACAGTAAATGATGTCGCACGAAAATATTATCTACTACCCGCTTACTGTACACAAATCGCGGCTTTGATCGCAGGGAAATACTTATCTTATATTACCCGCTTACTGTAGGTATACAGATCGCGGCTCAATTGCTTAACACTAAGACCATGAAAGGCTGCCCTATTGGAAGCCATCATAAAGAAGCAGAAATAATTAACCCAGCGATCTCTTGCAATGTCGCTTGATACGCGATACAATAGCTGAAACCAGACCGCAAATCGATCGAATGATCATGAAAATTCAATTTTACCAATAGGTACACATTTATGCTGTAGGTGTACATCGTATGCTGCGTGTTATGAGTAGGTACCTACATACAAAACATGAATTCCGCCGCGCGACGAATCTTGGTACCAGCCTGGTAACCAGACTGACAAACAAACTAGCAGATAACTGACACAAGTTCCGGCTCTAAAGGACCGTATTTTTCAGGTTTCTTCGCACTCACACTCACAGTGCTATTTTATTCATGTATATGAAAAATAAGAAATCAAAAATTCGCTACGGTGGAATTTGAACCTGTGGCCTTCGGAATGCCGTCCCATCGCTCTACCAATTGAGCTAACGAGGCTTCCTTATCACTGCGTAGTAACGGCGACCGACACGCCGCCGCCGCCGCCGCCGCCGCCCGCCTGCACCCGACCACCGCCCGCCTCTACGAGGTCGTAGCTCGTTCGTAGCCGCAGCTCGTAGCGTTGGTATTACGTAACCGCTACTAGAAACGCACGACTGGTAATGAATGACCGCACCACCTTAGGCTGGATCGACGGTCATAGTATAGAATATTCATTCATACCCTGTTGTACATACAACGTGCGGTTCCCGATCCGCCCGACTGTAGTGGCCTATTTTTATATCTATCGGAGCTCTTTTAAAATGCCTGTCGCATATAGAAAAATGAGGTTTACTTTTAATGTCAAAAATTAAACCAGGAACAATGATTCAATCACTAACCGACTTCATTTAAAGTCGAGGATCTCTGTACCGCATGGTACTGTTATCAAATTAGAAAAAGATCTCGAAAGATAACTACCTACTTTCTTATCAAAGTACACTTTTTACCTATTATCCAGAAATTATTTGAAGTTCAAATTAAACTCTAAGCTAACCAATTACTTTAATGGTAACACCCTACATCTTCAAAATAAAATATGAAGACTGTATTGAATGCAATTTAACTTGCTGATTTTTTTTTTTATAACTTTGTTTTATAATAGCTTAATTAATCACAAATAGAATGTTGAACAAACAGCTTTTGTCAAATGAAGCGACTTGTTTTACTACCGAAAACTAGTGCAACTTTTATAACAATTTAACTTATGATAATGCAATTTAACTTATATATTACCTATATCATAACATAAACTAGAACAAGATAGCTTACCACCAGAAAATAAAAATTATTTTAAATTTGAATTGCTGATTTTTCAAACCATAACACGTTTTAACGTTCGTTAGTTCGCAAAACTCAAAGCTGCTCACATCGGCATGATCAGCCGTTAAATATTATGGTTTACTTTACAAAAATCATTCGAGCAACAAAGTATTTGTCAGTAATGATAATGACACCCACCTTGGGGCGTCATCGGCGTGTCCCTCTGATTTGATTATGACAGATGTATGACTATTCCCTCTCTGCAAACAGAATTTGCACGGTGGTGGTAGAAAACTTATGAGGACTGTGGTCACTTTTAATGACAAGTGATAGTCACATAAACGAGATACACTCTGACGCCTCAACGTTTGGGGTTTGGAAGCAGCGTGTGATAAGAGCACACAGCAAGCGGTATATCGTCTGAGGACAAGAGTAAGCAGCACACAAACTACTGGGAACTGCTGGCAGCATCTTCCACACTCATGATCTTTGCCAAATATCTTGTTTAGACATTTTCATTGTATGTTATTGTCAGGTATTGATTGCTGCGTATTGATAACATCGCTTATATAAACACTCATGGGTGGCATACAGTTTCCGTATTAATCCAAGTTGCTAAAAATATTTAGCAGCGGTGTGAAGATAATTTATTTTAAACTTTGCTAGCTACATCAAGACCAAGTACTTACAATTTTGTAGCAGTTGTAGCTGTGGATCAATCTAGCTAGACACATACATCCAAATGAATAACAAAAGGATGATGTTGGACTCAGTTTTATTTGTATTACCTATACAATAATAAAATAAATAACTTTCAATTTTGGCGGCCATTAGATTGATTTGTTTGAAAGATAATTAAACAAAAGATTTAAGAAATATGTATCATTATGGTATCATGGAATTGTGATCTTGATATATTTGCAGTTAATGTTAACTATCGACTGTCCAAACTATATCACACTAAAAATGTTACTGAGAATCGTACATGACGGAACCACAGAAATTGTAGAAGTACACAATTTACCTTGTCAGAGCTTGACCTTCTCTCCTAACCAACATCGTATTTTCTATATTTGCAGGCTGCAAATTTGCAGTAGCAGAAGGATTCCCGATTCTTATTCCGGAGGAAGGGATATTATCCCTCTAGTAATACTAATAGATTTTTATAATAACTCCCTCATCTATCAAATAACTGGGACAGTATACTAAATGTAAAATTTCTATCAAGAAAAGAACTGTGACTTGTTCCCAAAGGTACGCAATTCGGCTCTCTATTTGAACAGTTGTAAAGCTGCGCTAACCATACTGATCGGATCGGACATGATATTGTCTCGTTGCATGACCGTGTGCAGAGATTTTCTTATTATTTTGTTTAAAAAAAAAATCAGCAAGTTAAATTGCATTCAATACAGTCTTCATAATTTTATTTTGAAGATGTAGGGTGTTACCATTAAAGTAATTGGTTAGCTTAGAGTTTAATTTGAACTTCAAATAATTTCTGGATAATAGGTAAAAAGTGTACTTTGATAAGAAAGTAGGTAGTTATCTTTCGAGATCTTTTTCTAATTTGATAACAGTACCATGCGGTACAGAGATCCTCGACTTTAAATGAAGTCGGTTAGTGATTGAATCATTGTTCCTGGTTTAATTTTTGACATTAAAAGTAAACCTCATTTTCTATATGCGACAGGCATTTTAAAAGAGCTCCGATAGATATAAAAATAGGCCACTACAGTCGGGCGGATCGGGAACCGCACGTTGTATGTACAACAGGGTATGAATGAATATTCTATACTATGACCGTCGATCCAGCCTAAGGTGGTGCGGTCATTCATTACCAGTCGTGCGTTTCTAGTAGCGGTTACGTAATACCAACGCTACGAGCTGCGGCTACGAACGAGCTACGACCTCGTAGAGGCGGGCGGTGGTCGGGTGCAGGCGGGCGGCGGCGGCGGCGGCGGCGGCGTGTCGGTCGCCGTTACTACGCAGTGATAAGGAAGCCTCGTTAGCTCAATTGGTAGAGCGATGGGACGGCATTCCGAAGGCCACAGGTTCAAATTCCACCGTAGCGAATTTTTGATTTCTTATTTTTCATATACATGAATAAAATAGCACTGTGAGTGTGAGTGCGAAGAAACCTGAAAAATACGGTCCTTTAGAGCCGGAACTTGTGTCAGTTATCTGCTAGTTTGTTTGTCAGTCTGGTTACCAGGCTGGTACCAAGATTCGTCGCGCGGCGGAATTCATGTTTTGTATGTAGGTACCTACTCATAACACGCAGCATACGATGTACACCTACAGCATAAATGTGTACCTATTGGTAAAATTGAATTTTCATGATCATTCGATCGATTTGCGGTCTGGTTTCAGCTATTGTATCGCGTATCAAGCGACATTGCAAGAGATCGCTGGGTTAATTATTTCTGCTTCTTTATGATGGCTTCCAATAGGGCAGCCTTTCATGGTCTTAGTGTTAAGCAATTGAGCCGCGATCTGTATACCTACAGTAAGCGGGTAATATAAGATAAGTATTTCCCTGCGATCAAAGCCGCGATTTGTGTACAGTAAGCGGGTAGTAGATAATATTTTCGTGCGACATCATTTACTGTCTTTTTAGACCCGATGTCGCAAATTACTGAAAGCGAGTCGCTATTATTGATGGACTTCTTTGCCGTATACTGGTAGTGGGCCCGGCCCGGACAAGCGGGGTGGCGGTGGGCCGGGGCGTGCACGCGAGTGCGAGGCCTGCCTGCAGCGAGGCGAGACGAGGCGGCGCGCGGGCGCGGGGCGCGGCGGCGCGACATCGCGCAAGCGAGGCGGCGAGTTTGCGGCCTATATTGTGTGATCTTAATCAGTAAGATGTGACCCCAAATGGATAACACGCAAACTAATCTTCTAGATCGTAATTATAAACGTATATTGACGTTATTTTTACATATTTTACGGCTAATAGCCGCATCATGTATGCAAATGACCGGTAAGGTAAAATTCCAAACGAATAGAACACGAACCGGCCTTCTTTTGCAATATAGGTATCACTGATAAAGTGATAATGATAAATAAAGGTACCTTCTGAATTGAATCTTGATTCCCGCGATGACGGTGTCGGTGAGCATTCCACGACGCGAACTCGACGTTTCAGCAGCACGGCGGCGGGGTGGCGATGCGGGGAGCGGCGGGGGTGCGGGGGCGACGTGGCGGCGACAGCGCCGCGGCGTCGGCGGCGGTAGCGTACGATCACGCTGACCCTGGCGCAGCTTCAGCCGGCGGTGAGCACGGCTTTCGCTGGTGATCTTAATCAGTAAGATGTAACCCCCCACAGGATTACACGCAAACTGATCTTCTAGATCGTATATTCGGTGATCTTAATCAGTAAGATATAACCCCAAACGGATTACACGCAAACTGATCTTCTAGATCGTATATTCGGTGATCTTAATCAGTAAGATATAATCCCAACCGGATTACACGCAAACTGATCTTCTAGATCTTCCAGATTGTCGAAATTCCCGCAGTGCCG
>JARACY010006878.1:0-13644 GCA_029255725.1 Scrobipalpa atriplicella
GGTGTAAGGGACAGCGTCCCGCAAACTGATAGGGGTTGCTCAGTCAACGATACTGAACACATATCACCAGGATTTTTTTTCAGGAAATGAAAAAAAAAATTTGCTTTTCCATACAAATTGTCTGATCAATGTGGTCATTTTGTATGAGAAAGCAAATTTTTATTTTCATTTCCTGAAAAATAAACCTGGTGGTACATATTCAGTATCGTTGACAGAGCAACCCCTATCAGTTTGCGGGACGCTGTCCCTTACACCCTATATAGTTGATGCTCTACATATCCCATAAAGAATACAAGCGTGATAAATAAGTTTCTTCCTTATTCTGATTTGTCCCTTTATCTTTGTAAAACCAGTGATTTTTGTGCTGGCTAGTAGTAGACTTTACTTTCGCAAACCTAATAATATTTTTTTGTTAATTAATTATTAATTCTCCATAACGAGCTCGCAAATTCCCATTTACGATCTACTTTTCCTTGTATCTCATAAAATTAATATTTGGGACTTCATCTAGCCGTTTTATTTCGCTCGTCTCTCATAACTTCAAGAGTTATGCGTTGCCTCATAGTTTACGTCTAGTTCGGAGATAAACCCTCCCTGATGTAAAGAGTCACGTACAACTGCTAAGGTGGTGTTCCACTGGACTTGAGAATCTAGATCAGATATAATATTTCTATAACCTTTTTATGCAAAATAATATATTGTATACAAGCTTGCCTATGTAAGAATGAATAAGAATGAACCATTTTGTTACAAAATAAATAATTATACTTTATTGCATATACTTACGACAAGACATTACAAAGGTAAGAAAAATGCTAGAGAAGCATTTTATGTCAGGCAAAATTTGGGTATAGGAGTTGTTAAAGTGAAAGCAGAATAGTGCAGACTGTGTTAGACCATAACGTTCGCAGAAATACCTATAGTTAAGGTATACTGAAATATCTACATCGCACAAATATTGAGTTATCCTGTGCAAAATCGCTTAAGCTTTACTATAATACTGGTCACAGCTGCTATTTACATAAGCCTGGATAAGACTAGGTACTACCGTTTAAGATAAAGTTGGTTTGATATAATGAGTTTAGGATTTTGAATAAACACTTGTATTGTAATACTGTTTTCTTTAACGTAAAAAAACTAAATAGGTAAGTAGTACCTTTTTGTACATTTCATTAATACCTTTCTTAAACCAACTCTTCATATTGGTGGTTGATGTATTGTAGGAGTCTGGATAAGCTTGTTATACCGTCGACTCTCTGATACGGAGGTCTCTTTTCTAGACAGAAATAAATAAAAAACTACAACAACTAAAAATATTGGTCGCCATACCTTTCACCATATTTCTATGACAAATTAAAAATTATACCTAATTCTTTTCAGTGCTCTTCTATAAATAGGTAGTAAATACGAAAAGTCTCATTTTGATTGATTGTTGATACAGCATATTGGTTTTCATCACTCATCAATTTTTTTGACGTCCGATTTATCACGGCAGTCTTATTTTGTCTTTTAAAAATGGTTTTTTTTACATCAGCTTGTTGGATCTATAAAGTAGACACACAAACAATACTGTTATCTACACGGTACGAACATGAGTTAACTAAATAAATTATAACCATCTCCTCATAGATATACAAACATTGTCTATGATACAAACTAAATTAATAAATTAGTTTGTAAATCTGTGCATCCCCTTCTTTTCGCTTATAATAGAAATAATAGAAAATTACAGGTAGGACTTATACCTATAATATGTAAGTGAAATCGTCAATTTTGCTATGCGAAATTACGACCAGAGTCAGTTTTTCAATCAAATTATGTACGAAGATAATCGTGAGATTTTGGCAATAAGTAGAAGCAATCGTACTAACTGCTATTTTTACTTCCCTCGTGGGAATCAAACTTTCTTAGCTCACGTTATTTGTGAATAAAAAAATACGTTGACAGTTGGATACACAACTAACTTATTTCAGTCATCATTATAAACTTTTAAATGTGTGCTATTGTAGGCACATTTAAAAGTTTAAAATTAATTATTTGGAAATTAATTACATCAATAAATGATTATTACACTATCATTAACAGTATAACTCAGTAATCCAACTCAAAGTCAATTAATTAAATTAATGGTAATTGAGTTAGTTTGTTATTAATAATTAAATAAATTCCGCATGCCTAGGTATATAAATTAAATTGACTTCGAAGTTTTGGTTTAAATTTATTGATAAGGAAAAACAAAAGAAAAATAAATAAATATACAAATATCAGTACAAATAGCGGCTTTATTGTTAAGCAGCAATTACCATCCAAGCAACCTTACTGCACAGATTGTAAACTTACTAAAAAAACTCAATCTGAATTTTATGAACGCGAGTTTCTGTGTAAATATTCCAAGAGCAGCTTCACCAAAATGGTTTAAATTTAATTACAAAATGTTAATTCTGCCTGTTATTATAATAAAAGCTCCTGAAGAAATAACATTTAAGCGAAATGTACCATTAAATCTGCATTGAAATTAGTGTTTGTTTTAGACTAAGGCCTGTATTGATAATCAGCTCTCAAGTGTGACAGCGAATTTGAGTTCGTATCAGAAATGTCAGTTCAGTACAAAACGACCTGTCAAATCCATACTTAATATTGCTCTCAGTCTTGAGATCGCTTTATAAATACGAGCCTTAGTAATGCTGCGAGGTAGGTATAATTGTTAATAATACAAAAAGAAATTGTTTAGGCTTTCTTACGTCAACAAAGAATTATTTTACTATAAGTGGCTTACTTTATTTTAAAACCAAAAGTTAATAGGACCGTTTATCATGCTCTACTCTAATTAGAAAAGAACATAATTCAAGTGCTATTTTCATTGTCTAAGACAGCAAACAGCTTCATTTCAATAAGGATTTTATCTCTGCTCTCCACAAAAGGCATTTGTCGGACTTACAGACAATGAATTTGGACGTACTTCTAAAAGACAGAGAATACTCGTACATTTCACAAATAAGCCGAATAAATATTGAGGAATTACGTTACATATTTTTGTCCATATTAAAATAAGCGCAAAATTGCAAAATGTGTTGAAATGTCTAAATATTTACAGTTTAGGCTGGTTACCGTATCCGCGTTGAACTTCAGGTGATAGATGAAAATCAGTGATTTGCCCCAAGACAAATATTGACGCTGAGCTATGGCCTTTTGCACTGCTGCAGCACACATACATGCCCTTATATCAGGGCCTATTATTGTTAGGTAATGTAATTTGGAACTGAAGCTATTGTTTATGTTATGTGTCTGTAGCAATGAAATAAACGTTTTATCTATCTATGTATCTAAAACAATTTTTTTCTTGTTATACTTAATATCATAGCGTAACTTCAAATTTGCTACGAACTAATATTATACATTCTCTGAAATTTGTTTCTAAGCAAAGTTCACAATCATACCTGCCTGCGCTACATAATTTTTTCCTGTAATTTTGCACAAATGTAAATCAGAGAGGAAAAACAAACAACATTGACAAACGCGAGCCCTTAGGGCGACCGGCGAGCTAAAATTATTATGAGACCCGTTGTTTTTACAACACAACTCTAATGAAGGAAAACCTCGTTATAATTTCACTGCAAAAGAGAATCAACGTCACTGAAAATAAGTATAAAAAGTAAACAGACTTAGAAAATAATTTTAAAACAACATAAAATTAAAAAGTTTTCCGAAACATTTTATATAATAATAAATGAATCATTCAGCCGACAATCCAGCTTAGTTGTTTGTCAAACTACAAAAAAACTTTAGACCAAGACCCATATTGAAAGGCTGTGATTTTTCAGAGCAGTTGGACCAATGCCTTGTCTTTCCCAGACTGACCAATATTACGACGCCGTACTTACCTAATCTGTACTAATTTTTCGTAGAATAGAAATAAGTCAAATTTATTGGATAAAATACAGTAGACTAAGTCAAATTGTTGTATGGCCCAGGTAGTTAAATCCAAAAATGAAGAAATAGGAAGCTTTTTGTGTTGACCTATTTCAATAGACTTTTTTATTTATAGGCTATAATGTCGACCCACTTATCGTTAAATAGCTCATCTGCATCATCTATACCAAAACATACTTTATACCGTATAAATTTCCAATTTACGAGAGACGGAGCAGGATGGAATTTATTCATTTACAAAACTGGATAAAGTATGCTTTTTCTACAAAAAGGGAATTGTTAATAACGTGCACTGTACGTCGTGATGATAAAATATGAACCGGTGTATGAGATCCGTAGAGAGAGTATTTTATTGATAAAAAAAAATACATTTTAGCACAAAAAAGAATTGGTTTGCAGCTACCATGTAACGCTAAATCCATAAAATAATATTGAACGTAGCAAAATCTATTCGTGGCTAATGAAATTATTTTTAAGGCATTCAAGTTTTGATAGGGTTTATGAAAACTAAACTCAATTTATGTAAAATAAGTTTTCCACCACAGTAGGAAAGAATATTTGATTTGTAGCGTAAAAAACTTATGCCACCTTAAAAATATAATACCGGGTGTAAGGGACAGCGTCCCGCAAACTGATAGGGGTTGCTCAGTCAACGATACTGAACACATATCACCAGGTTTTTTTTTCAGGAAATGAAAAAAAAAATTTGCTTTTCCATACAAATTGTCTGATCGATGTGGTCATTTTGTATGAAAAAGCAATTTTTTTTTTCATATCCTGAAAAAAAGTCCTGGTGGTAGTTGTTCAGTTTCGTTGACTGAGCAACCCCTAAAAGTTTGCAGGACGCTGTCCCTTACACCCCGTATATTTTTAACTCAAACCCTCAAGACTATTGCAATTTAAATTTTTTAAACGGATTCGATCTCGAAGTATTCAACTTTTGACTCCGTCGTTCGTAAAATTCTGATACGTTTTTAGAATTATAAGAATTATTTTGTGAAATTCGAGCCCTCACAGTACTATCTTAATATAGGTATTTATTGTTTGACTATACCAAAGTAATCAAGTATCATAACACAAGAGGTATCGCCGGGGGCATAACATGGAATTACGTGTAGAAAGTTTGGTCTAGTAATATAATACATTCATACCTAAATATAATATTTAATTATGCAGTAATAGCGTTCCACCGTAGTATACCTTCAAAAATACAAAATTACAATAAAAGTAACAGTGGATCACAGACAACATCTATCACGTAGAATAAAATGTAATAAAAATAATTTATTACAAAGTGAGAATATCAGAGAAATACGAAATGACAACTAAAAGCCTTCTCTCGAGGTTTATCGTTTGAGACGCCGGTTTGGGAATATAAAAGATACAGTGTAGTGACATTACAGTGTATCGATATGTATTTTCAACGACGTAGTGAATAAACATTATTGAAATTATAATGGTACGACTAGAATTTCTTCGTTTAGGTTTACCAAGCAGTAGCAAAAAAAACTTAACATAATACGTAGTTACTAAAATCAGAACTAAACTAATATGATTCTGTTACCTATCATTCTCTATCATGATAGAACAGAAAGGGACGACAATAATTTTAGTCAAAATTCAGTTAAGTCACGCCCTCTACAAATCGATAGCAGTGTCACGTATCCGTTTGGTTCTATTACCTAAAATTATTTATGTAAAGATGAAAGTATTATTATATTCTCCCGGGAATGCTGTATAAACCAGCTAAGGGATTCGAGGGTTTTAGTGTATTGCAATTTTAGGCGCTGGGCTGACAACCCGTCTATAGCAATATACATCATATTCATCTCTAATAACCCTCTAAACTTATCACACGTGGCGGAACTACCTTTGTTTAGGTCATTTTTGCTCTGCCTACCTCATTAGGTATAAAGGCGTGATTTTACGTATGTTTTTATGGAAAGACATTATAGTTATCTTCCTCTGTTCCACAACAGTACGAAAATTAACATCATTTAACGACCTGTGTACGCACTAATGTACCTATACATCACTTCTGGTTATCGTCTCCATATTTTACCCTGAGGGAACCTTAAATTAGGTACGTTTTACGAGTTATGGTGCGGGTTCTTATCAGTTCGTAAATTCGTAATTGGAGGAAAATTATCTTCAAGTCTTTAGGAATTAAACTCTTTCATACCTACAACTAGTTATTATAAGCAAAACAACGACACGTTTGGCAAGCAAAATTTCGAATGTAAAAATGTTTGGTTTTTACGACACCTACATAAAAATAAATGGTGATGTTTTTGAGATTAACAACCACGGTTATGCCATATACTTACAACAATTTTATTTTGTAGTTTTTACAGCAATAACGTACCCGCAAGTTTCCAATTAAAAATCTCATTTAACTTAAAGTAAATCTGCAAAAACACTTCTAAACTTTTTAAATGCCGGCTCAAGCCTGAACAAGTTTCCTTTTACTGAAAAATAATTAGAAATTGTAGGTTATATATTTTTTAGTAATTGAATCAAAACACACATTTTTCAAGATAGAATTTATTGGATAAAAGATATCTTTCTTAGCAAAGAAATCACATTCTTGTTAGTCGCCTACGAAAGTCAAAGTGCTACGCAAGCAGCAGCTACGACGTGTCTACGACGCCTACGCCGTAGCAAAGTCAGCGTAGCTGTCGTGTTTTAGGAGTGACGTATACTGAAACTATACCTTACCCACTTTACTGCCAGTGTGTCACTTTAGTGCGATTAGTTACATTTTATGGCGGGCATTAAGGAAGCTTGAGATGGTTGGAGTATCCGTCATTTTAGGTGTGTGCGGGAAATTCTATGATAAGATTAAAATGTAACCTTGGGAAAATAACTACTGCTCTAACAGCCAACTTAAATTTCTCTACGTTGCTTAAAGCTCATCGAATTGGAGGGTACCTATATTCCACACTTGTCACGCAGATTGGCAAGCCCAATGCAAGATTTCATATTCACGAGAGAAACTTTATTGCACTTTATTTTTTGTCGTGTTTTACGACACTGTCTGGAAAAAATAAGGTGATGGTTATCCTGACCTGACATCACCTAGAAAAATTATTAAGGTATGGTTTTTAACATTTGCTATGACAGCTTTAGAACAGAATTTAAATTGAACTGGATATTACGCCTTTAATCTAGAATTATGTTTTATATCGGTAAAATTATAACATAACTTGTTAAACGTAATACAAACAAATATGTTTTTCTAAAATAACTTTGATATTCTTTCTATTTCTCAAAGAACTGCAATAAAGTTGCGTAATGTGGCTAGTTGTTTGCTAGAACTAGTGCGATTAGCTCAGTTTTATGGCAAACTGCTGCAAAACTGAGTTGGATGTAAGAAACATGCAGTTTGGAAGTTTTCTTTAGGATATAAATGGAACACAAGCATTTCATACGATTCTTCTGTCATTTGTGTTGTAGGGTTAGGGGCATGGCAAATAGGAAGCGGTGCGGTGCGGGCGAGGCGGAGGCGCGTCAATTTTGTATGTAATTTACGTCTGCGCAACGCAGCTTGATTTGAAGTTTCTATACAAAAACGACGCGGTTCGCTATAATGACATGACCATTATTGAAAACTCTCACGGTTTAAAATTCCCATTCACATTTACTTTTTATCTCTGTAGCTACAAACCAAACTGAGAACATTTGCACAAAGTGATAAATAATTGATCAAATATAATCTTGCTCTTCGTCCCCAATGGAAATAAAACCCTCTACCTCTGGACGGAGAGCCCAAAGCTCAGACCACTACACCAAAGAGACAGTTAGTTCTGTTCTGCTGTATAGTTTCACTCTCTATACAACGTGTAACAGAAAGGGTATATGCATCGAGAAATGTGTGAATCTACCCATGAAACTGAACAACTTTCCCTAAGGAACATAGGTCGAAATACGAAAAAAAAAATTGACTTCCCGTACTAAGGCCCGTATTTATAATCAGCTCTCAAGAGTGACGGCAAGTTTGAGTTCGTATCGGAAATGTCACTTCAGTACAAAACGACCTGTCAAATCCATACTTAATATTGCTCTCACACTTGAGATCACTTTATAAATACGAGCCTAAATGCGCTATCAGCTGATGCATTTTGTATGAAAGGTCACAATTTTTTTTTTCGTATTTCGACCTATGTTACTTAGGGAAAGTTGTTCAGTATCATGGGTAGATTCACACATTTCTCGATGCATATACCCTTTTTGTTACACGTTGTATAGTTGCGTAATCCCGCGAGCCTGGCTGGAGGAAGCGGCGCGATTAGTTTCATTTTATGGCGAACTGCGAAAGCGTACAGGAACACGAAGTTGGTCGGGAAATTTGTCATTTTGGCGTTTGGGAGGAAATGAGAGAGATATTATTCTCACGGTTTCTTTTTATGAACAAAAAAAAATACTCTTTACATATCTCATGCTCAGTAAGTGGTTCATACAACCCTAAAACCCGGGATGTAAGTGGTACTTTGCATCATAGGTTTTGAAACCTATGCTGCAAAGTAATTTGAATAAGGAACTGTCAAATTGCAAGAAAAAAAAAGTTGATAGCCTTATTTCAAACACACGGAATCGGATGATTAATCGAATCGGAATCGATTTTAAAACAAATTCTATTCGAATTTATTTAAATATCGAACTGGCCAGTACTAAATATGACGCATAGAGTCACGGAATAAGGCCATAAAAATGTAAACATAGGATTATGAAAATTATGAAATTTTTACTCTGTGGTTTTTATAACATATTTATAACCTCAAAACTTGAGTTTGTCGATTTATTACTTAGCATTTTATTATAAAACATTAACAAATTAAACAGTCAGTATACTTAACAAAATGTCTACTTGCAAATTAGATAATTTTTCTTACGCGAATGCATATATTTGTGATGGTTAAATTCGCTCATAGTGAGTTGGTATTGCCTACTGTTTCGTCGTAATTTCATGTTTTAATTTTCTTATATTTTCCCATAATTTTAACTTATCTTTCATTCGATATGTAAAGCATAGTGCTTACCTCATGGTGTAAGTCATCAAATGCATACTCGTACCATTAGCGCCCTCGCTGCGCTCGGGCGCCAAAAACCTCGTATGCATTTGATGACTTACATCCTTTGGTTAGCAATATACTATTACAGGATCGTGTTTATTGTGTTTTAGGTATAAGCAGACTGCGTATGAGACAGATTATCATATAAAATAGCTTTTTGTGCAATTCAACGAAAACTTTGTGTGTGTTTAGTCTTGTACGTCACATTTGTGAAAAAGAGCAGCGGATAGTAATTATCTATTTTTAATGTTCCTAGAACACCATTAAGGCATTCTATTACTGGACACAGGATATAAATCTTCAACTAAGTAAGGTAGAGATTATTCTGTATGAAGCAAGTTTAACACTTTTACTGCAAGAATATCACCCAGCTCAGCCTGGCTTATGAAAGATAGTTAGTCGTGTAAAAATATAAGCCGTCCTAAGCTTCATAAGTCACGTTAAGCTGTACTTTCTGACTGTAGATAGTACATACCTACAACGTGAATAGAGATACGGCCATGCTTGCATTTTTAATCCCTCAGATATTATTTATTTATTTATTGTTTATTGTACACAAGTTACATGACAATGACGATACATGAAGAATGACGACACAACAGGTACAGCTTATTTCTACTAAGAAATTCTTGTTTAGTTAGTACCTGTTTTTTTTTTATTTTAACTACTTTTTCGTGTGTTTAAGGACAAAATTATAAAATTGGGTAATTTTTTTATACATCCTACCTATTCCGAAATCAACAATACCTAAGAAAAACAACGAATGAAGATAAATTATAAACCACATTGAATTGGACATCTGACTATTTTAAAACATTGGGTACACCTTATAGTCCATAATATGTCAGCAGAGAACGTGTTAAACATGGTGGCTATTTCCGGCCTAGAAACGTGTTCGTTCGTTTGAAACGGAGTGAATATCTCTGCGAATGCGTTTTTACTATCAGATACGCAATTCCAATATTATGATTTATGGAAGCAGAATTTCCGCAAAAAGTTTATGGATAGGATAGGAAATCTATATCCAATGCTAATTGATTTATCAATGGCATAACTGTTATTTTGATTAGGTTCATCTTAATAAAATCAAAATTCAGAAAGGTACCTACTCATTGCTAAAAAATAAACATTTTACGTACATACATACCTACATAGACACATAGAGTCTTTTCTTATTAACTTATTATTTACCCATAGGTTCTGAAGGCAATAGCATATTTGAGTGTTTGTCTTTGAATTTTGGAAATACAGCTGGAAGATGTCAATTTCCGTTCAAATATTCACCGAAAATACAGATTCGTATCATACATAAATATAACCATAAAATAAGCACATAAAAAGACACTATACATTTATTTTTCTTTTCGCATGTTCTCCGTTTCGCCAGCCAGTATCGATGTGCGAATTTACGACTAAGTACTTATTCTATTTCTTTATCGCGGGGTTTTCCCAAGTGGTTACTACTGATATATAGGTACAATACAGCTAGTATAACAATGGCTTTTTTAGAGCACAAAATACAATAATGTATTGAGAGTCTAACAGCTACTTGGGTACGTAACTAAATGCGCGACAGTAAGAAATATTTAAAAAAAACATTAAATGACTTCTACTACTAATAAAGTTACTTCTACAACTACTAAATGTAGACATTTGCCGCAACAATCCTCGACTAGACCTGCCTCAACAGGGTGATTGCCATTCTGACCATACTTGGCTGGTAGGTTTTCTTCATCGATCTTTCTCAATTTAATTTAGTAAACAAGTAGTATTTTTTCAAGAGTTTATCCCTAATTACTTAATTATATTTTATACACTTGCAGTAAGAAATTGTATGTACCTACCACCTACCTACTACAAAAAGTAAAAGATAGCATCAACAATTTCTTGACCATTCGTGTACCATAGGAATGTCAGATTTTAATTGCAACTGGCCAATCAGCTGCTATTCCTTCTGCTTTCCGTTCCGTTCACTTCACATGACTGAGTATAATGAGCTTCTATTAAACTTTCTGCTCACGTCCGTCCAACTATAAAACTTGGTTTCCAGAATAGCAAAATGAAACTGGCTCTAAAATTTTAAGGTAAAAAGAATTGGTTATGTGAATGGATTTAAAGGCTCGTATTTATAAAGCGATCTCAAGATTGCGATCAATATTTAGTATGGATTTGACAGGACGTTTTGTACTGAAATGACATTTCTGATACGAACTCAAACTCGCTGTCACTCTTGAGAGCTGATTATAAATACGGGCCTTAGACTAGTTTCAAACCTTGTTGAAGAGCACGTAAAGGACTGGAAATTTTATATTTTCGTCACTAATGGTTATTTTTGTATCGCGACACCCTTCATAAAGCACGCACAATGATGTATTGTGAATGCGTTTTATTGCCATTAAAGTCGACGTGACTTAGGTACATAAAAATAAAATAAATACAATGTTGTTGTTAAATTGTATTTTTTGTGTGGAAACTCCGATGTTGTATTCAAACGTTAGATAACTGCAATCAATGTTGAACACTTAGCAGTTAGCGATTGTTAAAAAAAAATCGTAGTAGATAGTTTTATTAACTTTGACATTGTCCACGCATTAAAATTCAAACGCTTGGGTAAGCATGAATTTTAGATTGCAAAATATCTTTAAAATCTTCAAGAAGATTGTTTCCTTAGTATATAAAAAGTTAATAAATATTTGCAAATATTTATTAATACGCCAGACCTAAAAACAGCCGCACTAGAGGAGCGGGAAGCTGTTAAAAAATTCACACCGCCGATGTTCGGCTCCGTAAAGATTACACTTTATCTCGTCGAAAAATGGGTGAGGTTTTACATTGAGAGTTTAGCATTTCATCCTAAAAATCTCGCTTTTCCTATTAAAGAATTTATTTAAGCTAAAATTTGGCTGCAATTTCGCGATGAAGTAAAATTAGTAACGAAATATTTTTATTGCAAAAATAACATTTTGTTATCTTCAACCATGCAAAGCACGTGCACCGATGATAATTATTATAATGGCAAAGACTTCCAGTAAAAAGTTAAAAAACAAAATATAAAGATGAAGAGACTCCACAGCGACAATTTTCATCAGAATTTCACCACTGGATTTGCTGGCGTTAATCCCAGTTGTATAATTCCCCCGCTGTTTTACACTGAACGCGGTTAGCGCAAATAGTTAATTTTTGAATCAGTCCAACGCAATCATGAATTTGCGTTGAATACAAGCAGCTTCCATAATGATAGTTATAGGTATAGTCCACAGTATGCTGCACCAGATTTTTTACGCCAATCTGCAAACCGTCTCCCTGGAAATGAAAATATTGCGTTCTCGTTTTCACCTCCATAAAAATTTTCTCCAGCGAAATGCCTAGCCAGTAGCCACGCTTTACGGTAAGCGTTTATGTATATTTTTTAACGAAATCGCACGAATTTACCTACTTTAATTCATATTATTTTTCGAAAATATTTAAATAAGTACTTATTTTATCATGCATAAAAACCAATAACATTGTTGTTTTTGGATCTGTACCTATATCCAGTAACGACAATGGTTTTATTAAAGAAAGCGTCGTCTAATAACTGGAAGGTCTGTGTTTGTACATAATAATTTTGCTCGTACATTTTCGAAATAGTGGGTGTCATTGTAAATCCGTCGTTCCGTATTATGTAATACAACTCTGAGTAATTAATTTTGCGGCTTTAGATACCTACAGTGTGGTGAGGTAAAATTTATGTTTGAATGAATCACATTATTGTCGTTTGCAATATACCGGGTGTAAGGGACAGCGTCCCGCAAACTGATAGGGGTTGCTCAGTCAACGATACTGAACACATAACACCAGGAATTTTTTTCAAGAAAAGAAAAAAAAAATACTTTTCCATACAAATTGTCTGATCGAGGTGGTCATTTTGTATGAAAAAGCAAATTTTTATTTTCATTTCCTGAAAAAAATTCCTGGTGGTAGTTGTTCAGTTTCGTTAACTGAGCAACCCCTATAAGTTTGCGGGACGCTGTCCCTTACACGCCGTATAGGGTTTAGGTTTACCTAACAAAACTAATTTTAGAAAGGTAAATTGTTTGATGTTGTTTTGACATCTTTGCGACTAACATTGTTCCGTTTACTAATCGATGCTGATAGCCAAATATAACTAGTGGAAAATTATTAATTTCAAGAATTATCTTCCCATCCCAGCACCTGGCATAACACTGAAAACATTTTAGTTCTAATGGGCGCTTTTCCACTAGACGGCACGTCAACGGCAACGGCGAAGGCACGTCGACGATCACGTGACAATATCTATGGGAATCGATGACATGCCGTGACGGTGCCGTGCCGTCAAGTGGAAAAGCGTGTCATATAATTTCATTGATTTTTTTCACAGTAAAAAAGGGTTCTTTGGAGGCGGTACCGCGGCTCCTGAAGATTATCACTTTACGACAGCTAAATACCTTTAGTTTTTAGGGATTTTCTTTTATGTTGAAATAAACGATGTTTTTCCTTGGTTCGTATTTCATTTATTCGTTCTATCAAGCTTGACTTGACAAAACATCAAAAAGGTAAGAAGAAAAATAATAATTACAAAAAAGAGTATACATACAAAATAAAACCACCACATACTCCCCACCTTGCGTTGGCAACCCTA
>JARACY010006879.1:0-13630 GCA_029255725.1 Scrobipalpa atriplicella
CGGAACATAATAAAATAACAACCTGCATTTGAAACATGAAACAATAACAACCTAAATGGAACCTAAGAAAGCGTTAAGAAATTAATTTAACAACATTTTGAATATAAAAATTTAATAAAAAAATGATTCAACAAGTAAGTTAAAAAATCATATGATATTATGAGCAACGAAAACAAGTAGTAAACAAAAGAAAACAAATTAGTATAAGATACAATCATCGCGTATGTACATCGTGCCAAAAAACGCATAGGATCGTCTCCACGCTTCCGAAACCACGAATACAAACCTGTACGAAAACAAAGCTGAAATTCATGAAAATAATTTAAAAACGTGTATTAAAATTCACGATTTGATTGATTGTGTCAAAATTGAAAGTTTTTCAGTGAATGAAAGATGGCAGTTTATGAAAGAGAAAAAAGGATGTCATGGATGTTTGAAAGATTGCCCGCATGAGTTTTCATTGTGCAAATCGAAAAAAGTTTGCAATACGTCGGAGTCATCTGCCACGCTAAGTCAGGTTCATCTTGTACAAAATGACTGCGACAATACCGAGCAACAGGCACCATCAGATTCTGCTGCACACCAGTTTGTCGCCTTGGTTGATCAAAGCCAAGTCACTATCCAGCGTCCTGCGTCGAAAGTAGTGTCAGTGAATGTTACGGCCCTGGCGGAAAGCTGCGATAACTATGCCATACCGAACGACGGTGCCACGGCGAGCTTTGATCCCAGCATAACAACAACCATCGGTGCTCTAGTTCCTGTACAGCCTCCAACAGACGACTGTATTGATGGAATTTCTGAACCAACTTCAGTGTTCGGGTTTGTTCACAATTCCCGGCCTCTAAATTCAAAAATAGTTTCACAAAGTGAGACCATGAACACGAGTGTTTTGGATTTCTTCGGCCATCCAGATTTTAAAACCGGAGATTCTCTTAGTAGACAATCTCAGCCAACTTGTAATCCGTCTTTATGCGTTTCAAGTCCAATCACACGGCTTGGAAAACATAAGAGTGGGTTCCAGTTAGACAATTTGCATTCTGTGCATTCTGACGCTGTGGACGTTATGCTATCCTGTTTTGCAGATAATAGTGTAACTTCTACGCAATCAGCGGACTCAAGCGTGCAGTTTGCAGTTGACACGAAGTACAGTCACCATGATTTTGAGATGCATGACTTGGAGTCGGATGACCTCCCAGCTTTGCAGCTCCATCTCCAAAGTAGTCGACTGCAAATTATTCGCATTGATTTACCGCTACACGGTACAAAGTCAGAGCGTGATTTTGTTTCGATTACAGTTACTTTGTTTTCAAACATTTTTTTGAACGCTCTGATTTTACCGCCAAAATTGATACATCAAATCGTCAACAATCACCCCCCATCACCTCCACTAATCGCCGTCGATCCTATGCGTTTTTTGGCTATAACGCACGACGTATACGCGATGATTGTATCTTATATTTTTACTAATTTGTTTTCTTTTGTTTACCAACTTGTTTTCCTTACTCATAATATTATCATGATTTTTAACTCACGTGTTGATTCTTTGCTCACATATTTTTTATTAAACTTTTATATTCAAAATATTGTCAAATTAATTTGTTAACGCTTCCTTAGGTTGCTATCAGGTTGTTATTGTTGTTTTAAATTATTTTTAAATTGTTTCAAATGCAAGTTGTTATTATGTTCTGGCAACCTCAGCACGACTCTTTTAATAAAGATGGAGGGAGATGCAACCCTACTCTCCATAGAATACTTTAACTTAAGCTTTTTTGCGAACCGAAACATTTGGTCAACTTTTGAATGTCAAAGCAGATCGAGTACAGCTTCTATACCGACACCGAGGCGTCCGCACCCTTAGTCACGACGTGCAGAGTTCCAGCACTACCACCATGTCAACAACCTGCTGGGTTCTACCAATGACGAGGGAGGTAAACTACTCCGTGTCAGCATCCTGCAGTTCTGATGCTACCTTTGGTGCTGTCTTCTTAAATTAATCTGAGACCAGAAGTTACCACACTGTTACTGTCTAGACTGGATCTACAACAACGATGCTTCTACTGTCATTGGTGGAAAGATTAGACTACAAGAAGCTCTCGCTCAGACGCTGTCATGTACTGGGAGTAAAGAGATGCTGAGGGTGAGAGTGAGATGTAACTTCCCCCGACAAAACTCCGTCATCCAGATGTCTTCTCTTTGACTGCTCTGCTAGACTCCGACCCTGCCCGACTCGGTTCTGTTCGGTTCTTTTCTACAACTACCTACTCAGTTCACCGCTACTCTGCTACTCGGCGCTACTCTGCGGCGGCGCTCCTCTGAGGTGGCGTAAAGACGTCTGGGTTGCCAGACTCCTGTCGTTTCTGTTGTCGTCTGCATATTCTCTTTTAATAAAAATCGGGAGAATGTGCAGAACTGCACCTCTTTTTATATAATTTATTACTTTTTATTGGTATTTTCTTAATAATTTAAATATTTGATTTTGATGTTGTTTTCTATTTTGTTTTTGATCTAGTTCTTATTATACTGTCTTAGTGATAACACAGATTTTTATTTGTTAGTCCAAGTACATAGTTTATACAGAGAACTCAAGAGCTATCGAAGCCATTAAAGGAGCTCGAGCCCAGCTGGCTCCTGCACAATCTTAAATAAATATAAAAAAAGCTATGTTATTTTTTCTTATTTTATTACTATATGAGAAGTGGATAGATAACCCAATATTTCCTGTCAAATAAAATGTCGCTACAACAACCTAATATAATGATAGCAATATAATTAAATTACTTTTGATCGATTCTGTTATATTGACACTCTGGCGTGTTTTATTCATTTCACTTTTAATGTTTTTTGTTTTTTTTTGTTTTGACGTAGAATCTATCTCTTAGCAGCAGAACTCATTTTTAAATGTTTAAGAGGCTACCCTGAGCCAAGTGGCGCCCTCATCAGTCAAAAAATCATAATCCACTGAAAACACAATCAATCGAAAATCCGGTACGGCGAATTGAAGTTAAAGCAAAGAAGATAATTTAGAACATCATAAACTTGAAATTCATAGTTCCTGGTAGTAACAGAAAGAAAATTTGCGAAAAACGGCCACTTTTAGCACTTTTGCTATCTGTAACTGCTGTAAACACTGAATCATAAGTTTATGATGTTCTAAATTATCTTCTTTGCTTTAACTTCAATTCGCCGTACCGGATTTTCGATTGATTGTGTTTTCAGTGGATTATGATTTTTTGACTGATGAGGCCGCCACTTGGCTCAGGGTAGCCTCTTAAGGGGCGGCTTCTCGCAATAGTCCCGTACCGCTCCATAGATCATCGGTATTTTCTTTACATTAGGGTACAGCATTTATTTTATGACTGATTCTTGTACTGTTTGATATACTGAACTGAATCTGAGGGGTGCCAGATTGTCAACGATACTGAACAACTTTGACAAAGAAATAGTCTCCAAGGAAAAGAAAACATATGGATTCCAATACAAACTGAACAAAAACTATTTTTATTTCATTTTTGAAAGGATTTCTTCGTAGAAGTTGTTTAGTTTCGTTGACTGAGCAACCCCTAACAGTTCACAGGAACCTGATTTCCCAGACCAAATCCTATATTTTGATACCGTTTACGGTCTGTCTACTCCGTAAGTTCTAACAGCATGATTCTAGGTATACTGGGTGTAAGGGACAGCGTCCCGCAAACTGATAGGGGTTGCTCAGTCAACGATACTGAACAACTATCACCAGGATTTTATTTCAGGAAATGAAAAAAATATTTTGCTTTTCCATACAAATTGTCTGATCGAGATGGTAATTTTGTATGAAAAAGCAATTTTTTTTTTCATTTCCTGAAAAAAAATCCTGTTTGTAGTTGTTCAGTTTCGTTGACTGAGCAACCCCTCTAAGTTTACGGGACGCTGTCCCTTACACCCCGTATAAGGTATGTTCAACAAATATGTCCTGATTTTAATATTATCCACCTGCCTGGCGGAAAGCCAAAGTTGGTCACACCTGTCGCTTATTTATGCTCTATGTTATTACCAACTTAGGTGTCCTTCTTTTTTGGGCACTTGCAAGGCTCATATTGTAGCAATTCGTAGTTGAAAAAATCACGACTTAAGTAACTAATAAAAGTCTAATACCTGTCATTTTCTATCATGAGAGAACAGAAAGGGACGGCAATCATTGTCGTCATACATACATACATACATACATAAAATCACGCCTGTATCCCTAATGGGGTAGACAGAGCAAAAACGACCTAAACATAGGTTGTTCCGCCACGTCTGACAAGTTTCGAGGGCTAATACAGATGATGATTATGTATATTGCTATAGTGACGGGTTGTCAGCTCATCGCCTAAATTGCAATACACTGAAACCCTCGATTCCCTTAGCTGATTTTTACAGCATGCACGGGAGGAGATGCAGTTGGCACATTCTACTTTTTTCTATCACTCCCAGTCCAGCATGGAATCATTGTAGTCAAGATTAAGTTAAGTCTAGATAGCACTATCTCGTAGAGTAGACACACACACATACAAATAAGTATTGAGTAGAATTTCAGCTAAAAATGGGATAATTTTTCAATAAGATATTGGGTTCGAATCTCACGGGGCACACAAAATTGATATTTTGTCTCTTTATCAATTCATCAATTTGGAAATTTTCCTCAGCGTGGGTGTCAGTCGATGTCTTTGATAAGTAGTATAGTCGTTACCCATACTATGACAGATGCCAATTAACTGTAATAGGCGGATTAATATTTCTAGGGTTTATCGACACAAAAATCGACTTATAGTGCCAGAGCGTCGCCACTACAGGTTGTCATCGTTTCGTTAAAATGAACAGATAAGTCGGTGGCACTGTAATAATGTGGGAAATCCAATATCATTGACGTTTCAAATCGCAGAACCGTTTTCGTTGCACAAACCGAGTTACAGTTAACAAAATATCAACTGAATGGCAAAAATGGAATGTATTGCAGCTGGAAATCACAAACTCAGCCGAACAGCAGCGACCAACAAGTAAAATATGAAGCGGCGGGAAGCTGTACTAACTGAACTCACTCTAAACTCACTCTAAATTCGCTCTACTATTTTACTAACATAACATAATATACCTCTTTAGTCACGCCGGTATCCCTTATTGGGTAGACAGAGCGTCAACGACATCCTAAAGGTAAAAGGGCATTTTCGCCACATCTGATTATAAGTTTAGAGATAAATATTTAAAAACAATCCTTTCACCTAAATTAAATAGCAATACATAAAACCTTCGTCTTCCTCTACTGCTGCGACCAACAAGTAAAATATGAAGCGACGGGAAGCGGTAATAACTGAACTCATTCTAAACTCGATCGGTGGTTTGTTTTCTCACGAGGTACATGTATTTTTTTTCTTCACAATATTTGTTTTGGTCCCACAAACTCAAGCCTTCCTCTGCCTTTTTAATTGTTATTCCAATACAAATAGGACAAAAATTATTTTCAGTTTTAAGTTTTATATCACTTTGCTAGGTTTTAGAACAATGTAGACTCAATCTTACCTTTGAGTAGGCAAATGAAAAATAAAGATTAACACAGGTGCATGTAATATTTATAACAAACAAAGGAAACTAACTATTTCAGTACGCAGGAAAGCAAGGCAATATTAAAATTGTCGTCAGACCTAAACCTGTCTTAAGGGTCTATGTGCTCGCGGCAACTGTCCCTTTCAAACCAATGACAGAATGCGCGCTCTGTCCTTTTCTAGCATGGGGCTGTTTCAAGCCGATTTCATATATTTTTGCATATATCTCAATGTATACAAAAAGTATTGAAAAACAGAGTTGATTATGATGTTCTTCATAATTATACGGTGATTTCGATATAACATTTGCTGTTTCTAAGCTCATAGAAATGTCACAGTTGTTCAAATTCGGCATTGAGCGCCAGATTTTCATGATATTTCTGATGATTTCCTGGTATAATTATAGTATTTTTAGATTATATCTATGAATCTAGTTGTTCTCCATATTTTAGAGAAGCTAACCATATATAGATTTATTGAAAATTCAACTATTAACTATACTAACAAAGTCAAATGCCGGACCGTGTTTAGCCCGATTTAGAGTACTTCCCTCCTTAAATCACAAAGAACATAAGATAGAATACCATCGAGTTTCAACAGTAACGCGGAAAAAATTTCTAGATCTCGATGGCTCGTATATTGAAACCAGCGCGCTATGACAGAGAAGGCTGCGTGGCATAGTGCCAGTGCCTCGCGTTAATTTTAATAACAAGATGGCGTCGATGCGAAACCGCGGGAAGAGTTGACGCTCTCGATCGGGGATTAAATCTAGGTTGGATTATGTCAAGTGAATATTCACGTTCAATATTATATAGATAGTATTCTGTTATTATAATACGGCAGCTGAAGGCAGTGATATTTTCAGACAACTTTCATTGACAGTTTCACCTTTGACAGTCTGTCAAAGGTGGTATTGGTAGAGAACTGCACAGCAGTATAGCAGTTAAATGTGGTTATTTTTCCTATGATAACCGCAATAGATAAAGTAAATACGATAAATATAACATTTTTTTTCCATCAATAAAAAACATATATAGGTAAATATTTAAGTCATAAATACAAACAAAGCTTCTTAGGGCAATATGGACTTTTTAAGTTTCGATCATTATTATTGTGACAAAATATGTTGTCAACATACAAGTTTCGATACAAAAATGTAAATATTTATCGAAACCGATTAGCTACTAGAAAACCTCTAGTTTTTCAAATCTTCGTGAACAGGCAGGCAGTTTTTTGTAAAATGAAAAGAGCAAAGAAAATAAATGCATACAGGCTCCAATACAAATGGCTGTACATTTTTAAATCATTTTTCAAAACCGTCTAATATTTTGAGCAGTGGAACAGTGACAAAGGTTGCATGGCATAATGCCAGTGTCTGCACATTAATTTTAATAACAAAATGGCCGTGTGAAAAGCGCGGGTTTATTTGACGTTACTTGAAGCGAGAAATAATGGATTTTCGATTGTATTTATTGCGCGCATATTTTTAACCAAAACTTCATGAGAACTATAGTTATTGATTTAAATGTACATATTTTTAGTGCTTTTGAACTACTTATTTAAAAAAAAATATTACATAGAACAAGAAGTATTAGTTAGATATGCACAACCGCAAAAATCTTATTTGAATTTGAAGTGCCAGTTAATTTCTAAGGGTCGTATTTATAATCAGCTCTCAAGAGTGACAGCAAATTTGAGTTTGTATCAGAAATGTCATATCAGTACAAAACGACCTGTCAAATACAAACTTAAGATTGCTCTCAATCTTGAGATCGCTTTATAAATATGAGCCTAAGATATGTAGAGAGGTAAGAGATGATGAAGTTTGCCGATTCGAGTTGTATTTTTCATTTCTCATAATCATAACATTTTCATTCATTAACGTACCTACGCATTTATTTTACCATTCATTAATTACCCTAACAACTCCAAGCCAAATACCCAAATCAGACAAAAAAGCCCAATTTATGGATTCAGCCGGGTGGTTATTTGCCCAACAAATTAAGAAACTGAAACACAAATATATCGAATGAAATAACCGCCGGCCATCGCGAACCGACAGAGACGTGAGTGGAATTTGAAGGAGTTAAGGTGGTAGCATACTGGGGTTTAAACATCATCTTCCTAGCCTTGTTCCCATATTTCACGGGGTCGGCTACCTAATCTAGGGGATTGAACGAGGGTACTGGTTTTTACACAGAGCGACTGCCATCTGACCTCCGCAACCAGAAGGGTAACCAGACCCAATCCTATAGTTTAGTTTAGTTTAGTTTATTTATTTCACAATACAGGTTTCACAATATAATTAAATTACAATCAATAATATAATGTCCGCCGTAATGTGATCGTCAAATTGTACAATATAATATAAATTCAGTTATAGTATGTCAACAATTAAAATAAAAACAATAATAATTAATACAAATTAATAATTCAAATTTCATGTCGAAATATATTAGTTAACTTTGTTTTCTGACTGTTGGAATCGAACCTCCGACCTCCGGATCACGACCCATGGCTCAGACCTCTAGAGCACGGAGTCTGTTGCTCCCGGTGAGCCGTTAGCTTAAATCCAATATGGCGGCCGGGCGAGCTGTCAAATTGCTGACGAGCCCGTTCCTGTGTCGGCAATGAGGAGCCAAACTAAAAGCTAAATACAGATGGCGCCCTGGGCGACTGTACCTTATTTCGTGTCAATGTCACATGTGTATTGCGATTTTATCAGTTTTTTTAACATAAACGATATTTTTTTCAATATAATCACTTTCTTTGTAATGCGCTGAACACATTCAACTTGCATCACTTGCATTGAAGTTTTTAATACGTAATTTTTTTTCCCACTGTCTCTCACTGTTTTCTTTATTTGTAATCTTTGGAAAACAAATGAATTCCCCTATTTTTGCAATTAAATGCACTGCATTGTGGCATTTACTGATAATATTCTAAAAATATTCAATTTGTTTACAAAAGTTGGTACAATTTGACAGTTCTCAAGGTACAGTCGCCCATGCGACACCTAGCGGGAGAAAAAGGCAGTTTTCCTCCTCATTACCCCCGTTGCCGAATTCACTCTTTTACATAATATAACAGAATATAAAATAGAATAGGTAGGTGTTGGTTCATTTAATAGGTATTATTATTATTATAGGGTGTAAAAAAAAATACTGCGTTCCTTTAAACCACATATTCTACTGATGATACCAAACAACTTTCCCAAAGCATAAAAATTTTGGCTCGAAAAAAAAGTTTGCCTATGCGAAAGTTGTTGGTTATCATTAGTAGAATATGTATTTTAAAGGAACGCAGGACTTTTTTTTTCACCTTGTATTTAATTTAATACGTTAAAATCACGTCTTTATCCCTAATGGGGTAGGCAGATCGAAAACGACCCAAAGGTCGTTTCGCCACGTATGACAGGTTTTGAGGGTTATTAATTAAGATGATTATGTATATTGCTAAATAGTGACGAGTTGTTTGCCCATCGCCTTAATTGCAATACACTGAAACCCTCGAATCCCTCAGCTGGTTTTACAGCATGCCCGGCGGAGGAGATGCAGCTGGCACATTCTATGTTTTTCTATCACTCCCAGTCCAGCATTGAAGGTCGTCAAAGAATATAGTAACTATAACAGGGAAGCCACGTCTTTGCGCGTCTGATTTTGCGGCAACTTTTGCGTCTGTTTTGGCGTCTGTTTCTGCGGCGGCGTCTAAATTGACAGGCCATGACCAATATAGACCAAGAGCATGATGCCGATACACTTGTCTAAAGTTTTGATAATATTAAATAAATGATACCATTTTGAATTAATGATGCCTGTATAGCAAAACAATACCTATTTATTGTTTGTAATCCAGTAGATTACCAATTTAACTTTTTGATGTACATAATTGGAACACATACAAAATGAAGGAGACATTATTTACGAACTATATACTTTTTATTTCGATTATATTTCGATTGGTAGACGTTTGATAAGTTTTCATTAAGGTTTGCCACACTCCATGCATACGTTTCATCTGTTTTGATGGTCATCATTTATCGCTAGGTTGACTCCTGTACTAAGAAGCCGCGACCAAATGCGCGAATTTATGTAAACATGTCACGTAATGTCAATATATGTCTAATATATGCCATGTCAAAACCATGGACTTATTGCTAGTAACAGGACTGAGCACTAGGTATAAAAAATTGACATTCTAATACAGGTTCATAGGGTGTAGGTAACGCCCTATGAACTTGTATTTAATATTGAATATGGTCTGCCAGAGCTATCATATAAAAAACGAGTCGAACGTGATTTCTTTGTCCCTTTGTAATCGTTAATTTCATAAGTAAAAAACATAATTAAAAGCAACTATCATACATAAAAATAAATAAATGCAACTAGGGGAGACTGTTCCGTAACCGTATGGCTAAGGATCAGTAACAAATAAAACAAAATATTGTTTAGTCAACATTTTTGATTATCAATCTTTCTACTATCTCTTTCTTAAACTTTACTCTTTTCTATTTTAGATAACGCCGACTCCCGCTATATATCGCCGCAGATGAGCTTTTAAATAAGCTTGAGCAACTTCAAATCAAAATTCGTTTATTTTTGGACTTGAATGTCAATCACGAAAGCGGACTTGCATGCAATAACACACCGTTAGCAGAATTTGAAATATACCAGAAAAATAAATTTTAATTACCTAATAACGATAATAAGTGCAGTGCATCATACGATATTACCCCAGTATACGGTTTTAAACAAACAAACAAACAAACAGTGAATGTGCCAGCCGCATCTCCTCCTGGGTAGGTATATACTTTAAAAACCAGCTAAGGAATTTGAGAGTTTCAGTATTATTTTTTAATTTAGGCGATAACTCAAGTTCAACATTGGTAGCAATTCATGGTTGCAAAATATGTGTGCAAAGCGCGAAAGTCTTCAAATAAAATTTTTTGTTACTGCTGTTTTACTGACGTCTGATTGGTGGTCCACTGCTAGCAGAATTACGGTAATAAGTGCAGTGCACCATAGGATATTACCCCGGTATACGGTTTTGGAACTTTTGGAACGGTCTCCTTTATTCAAAAGGGACAGAGAGTTCACATCTAGCTATCTCGCACGGCACATTTTCTTGTTGCCGGAGCTCAGTCCTGTTAACATATTGTCCATGTCCGTGCCAGATAACTTTGCGGTTATGTATGGCGGCTAGTGTCTTTAGAACATGACACTTTGGAGACTGGAAAAATTAGTTCCATTTTTCTTCACGCGCAAAGTTATTTGGCACGGACTCATGGTCAAAACATGTTAGGGCTGCCAGGTGAAAATATTTTGCAATCTTATCACAGCGTAGGTAGTTCTCCAACTGAAATTATATGACGGAAATTTTTAACTATTTATAACATAAAAACTTAAACATTAAAAATAAGTGACCCACATACAAAAAGCTATACTATTATATACCTACTATTCACATTAAAAAGCTTGTAGCTGTAAAATTATTCTAATGTAATGTTTTTATCGCGGAACATTGACAGAAATTTCCGTCAATCAGGAGAACTACCTACGCTGTGATAAGATTGCAAAATATTTTCACCTGGCAGCCCTAACATGTTTTGACCATGAGTCCGTGCCAAATAACTTTGCGCGTGAAGAAAAATGGAACTAATTTTTCCAGTCTCCAAAGTGTCATGTTCTAAAGACACTAGCGCCATACATAACCGCAAAGTTATCTGGCACGGACATGGACAATATGTTAACAGGGACTGAGCTCCGGCAACAAGAAAATGTGCCGTGCGAGATAGCTAGATGTGAACTCTCTGTCCCTTTTGAATAAAGGAGACCGTTCCAAAAGTTCCAAAACCGTATACCGGGGTAATATCCTATGGTGCACTGCACTTATTACCGTAATTCTGCTAGCAGTGGACCACCAATCAGACGTCAGTAAAACAGCAGTAACAAAAAATTTTATTTGAAGACTTTCGCGCTTTGCACACATATTTTGCAACCATGAATTGCTACCAATGTTGAACTTGAGTTATCGCCTAAATTAAAAAATAATACTGAAACTCTCAAATTCCTTAGCTGGTTTTTAAAGTATATACCTACCCAGGAGGAGATGCGGCTGGCACATTCACTGTTTGTTTGTTTGTTTGTTTAAAACCGTATACTGGGGTAATATCGTATGATGCACTGCACTTATTATCGTTATTAGGTAATTAAAATTTATTTTTCTGGTATATTTCAAATTCTGCTAACGGTGTGTTATTGCATGCAAGTCCGCTTTCGTGATTGACATTCAAGTCCAAAAATAAACGAATTTTGATTTGAAGTTGCTCAAGCTTATTTAAAAGCTCATCTGCGGCGATATATAGCGGGAGTCGGCGTTATCTAAAATAGAAAAGAGTAAAGTTTAAGAAAGAGATAGTAGAAAGATTGATAATCAAAAATGTTGACTAAACAATATTTTGTTTTATTTGTTACTGATCCTTAGCCATACGGTTACGGAACAGTCTCCCCTAGTTGCATTTATTTATTTTTATGTATGATAGTTGCTTTTAATTATGTTTTTTACTTATGAAATTAACGATTACAAAGGGACAAAGAAATCACGTTCGACTCGTTTTTTATATGATAGCTCTGGCAGACCATATTCAATATTAAATACAAGTTCATAGGGCGTTACCTACACCCTATGAACCTGTATTAGAATGTCAATTTTTTATACCTAGTGCTCAGTCCTGTTACTAGCAATAAGTCCATGGTTTTGACATGGCATATATTAGACATATATTGACATTACGTGACATGTTTACATAAATTCGCGCATTTGGTCGCGGCTTCTTAGTACAGGAGTCAACCTAGCGATAAATGATGACCATCAAAACAGATGAAACGTATGCATGGAGTGTGGCAAACCTTAATGAAAACTTATCAAACGTCTACCAATCGAAATATAATCGAAATAAAAAGTATATAGTTCGTAAATAATGTCTCCTTCATTTTGTATGTGTTCCAATTATGTACATCAAAAAGTTAAATTGGTAATCTACTGGATTACAAACAATAAATAGGTATTGTTTTGCTATACAGGCATCATTAATTCAAAATGGTATCATTTATTTAATATTATCAAAACTTTAGACAAGTGTATCGGCATCATGCTCTTGTCTATATTGGTCATGGCCTGTCAATTTAGACGCCGCCGCAGAAACAGACGCCAAAACAGACGCAAAAGTTGCCGCAAAATCAGACGCGCAAAGACGTGGCTTCCCTGTTATAGTTACTATATTCTTTGACGACCTTCAATGCTGGACTGGGAGTGATAGAAAAACATAGAATGTGCCAGCTGCATCTCCTCCGCCGGGCATGCTGTAAAACCAGCTGAGGGATTCGAGGGTTTCAGTGTATTGCAATTAAGGCGATGGGCAAACAACTCGTCACTATTTAGCAATATACATAATCATCTTAATTAATAACCCTCAAAACCTGTCATACGTGGCGAAACGACCTTTGGGTCGTTTTCGATCTGCCTACCCCATTAGGGATAAAGACGTGATTTTAACGTATTAAATTAAATACAAGGTGAAAAAAAAAGTCCTGCGTTCCTTTAAAATACATATTCTACTAATGATAACCAACAACTTTCGCATAGGCAAACTTTTTTTTCGAGCCAAAATTTTTATGCTTTGGGAAAGTTGTTTGGTATCATCAGTAGAATATGTGGTTTAAAGGAACGCAGTATTTTTTTTTACACCCTATAATAATAATAATACCTATTAAATGAACCAACACCTACCTATTCTATTTTATATTCTGTTATATTATGTAAAAGAGTGAATTCGGCAACGGGGGGTAATGAGGAGGAAAACTGCCTTTTTCTCCCGCTAGGTGTCGCATGGGCGACTGTACCTTTCGAGCAATGTCACATGGTTGCTTACCATTCATTTTGTAAACAAATTCGAATATTTTTCAGATATATTCACTCTGTAAATGCCAACACATGCACGTGCATTTACTTGCAAAATAGGGGAATTCTAATTTGTTTTCCAAAGATTACAAATAAGAAAACAGTGAGAAGAC
>JARACY010006880.1:0-13627 GCA_029255725.1 Scrobipalpa atriplicella
AGATTCTATTAAAAACAAATAATATGAATTCAAATAAACTTAAAAATAAATGTGCATAAAATTAATAAGTGATATTAGGAATATATTCTTGACTAAATTAAAAAATAATACGCAATTATTTTGTTAAAAACATCTGATCGGTCGCGAAACCGTAACAATGATTAAAATAAAATTTAATTTATTATGAAAGATAAGGCAAATTGGACTGGAACTGCCGAGTATCATTGTGATCTTCCGTCAGTCTGCCCATTATGTACCTTACCTACTCGATTTTAGCTAATATGACTAAAAATACGAATGTAATAAATGCCCTGCGCTAAATGCACCTAAATGCACAAAGCAACTGCTAAATGCAACGAAAATGTGTAAAAAACGTGTGGACTAGTGGAAAATTATAAAATATTTCATGCAATGGCACATGTCTTTACATAACATTAACTAATTATTATATTAAAATCATAATTCATTCTTTCATCATAAACTTATAATTTATAAATTATAATATTTTTTAACGTTTATACAGGCTGTAACAGAAGAAAGGATGTGAATCTGTCCATATGCTACTGAACAACTTTCCCTAAGGGACATAGATCGAAAAATGAAAAAAAAAAATCGGACCTCGCATACTAAAAGTGCTACCAGCTGATGCTTTGTATGGGAGGACCAAAAGTTTTTTTCTTTTTTATGGGGAAAGTTATTCAGTTTTGTGGGCAGATTTACATCCTTTCGGATGCATATACCCTTTCTGTAGCACCCTGTATTGAGCTTTTTTTTTACATAATTAAAAATCTGCCTCCAAATACAACTAAGGAATGAAGCAAGCATTTTCAATACTAATTTCTAGTAAGTATTATTCAGATAATATACCGTATCTTTGTCCAGTATTTTACAGTCCTGCAGCAAGTACTTCCTCTCATCATCTACCTTGCCTCGTTTTAGAAGATATACCAGGATATATTGGTAGGGGAAGACGGGCACGTTATGTCGCGCGAAGAACTTGAGCTTCACGCGCTCGATCACCTTCATGTCCACGAAGCAGTAGTCGGCCGTGCAGCAGCTGCCTGGCGTTCTATAACAGAATAAAGTTTAATCATCAAGGTGATACAATACTTTCATGCTGAACTGGAAGCGATAGAAAAATATGTTTTTTTTTTCGGACATACTGTATAAACTGGTAGAGGGAGATGGCGAAAGGCTGATGCTGACAACCTATCACTATAGTAATAGACTGTTTGTTTTTTCGAAAATTACCCTAAAAACTTTGTCAGACGTGGCGAACAGAGCGTCAGAATGGAAGGACCTACTTTTCTTGAGGAGTGATTGCCAGTCTTAAGCGGATTGGCGAGAGAAGTGGCAGCTCTGTAGCTGTTATAATATAAATAGTACAACTCTGCAAATTTTATAACTGTATAGAAACATCTTTACCTGGGATCATAAGTGACAGGCTTCGCTTTCAGCGTCTTGAATATCATCTGGTAGTACTGCCGGTATTTCTTCTTCATGATAAGCACGATCTGCTTCCCCTCGAAGGGAAACCTGGCGTTCAGGGCCTGGAGCTCGAGGTTCCAGAAAATAGCTGCCTTCGCGACCTCGACGCTCGTGTGATCCAACTCCAGGATCTTAGGATGCTTCATCCATTCGTACATGTCTTCCTAGAAAGATAAAAGAAGGATTTTAAAGAAAATCCGACGACATTTGACTGAGACTGGCGGATTTACGGTCCCTCTAAAGCAGGAAGTTTAAGCCTGCGTTATCTTAACCAAACTGGGAAATGATCTCCCGAAGTGATAAATTCAGTCAAATTTTAGTCATAAGTTGTAAAATATACGCAACCAATTTCACCGCTCAGGAGGACAGCCGTAGTGGCCTAGCGGTCATGGCGTTGGAACGGTATTCCAAAGACACAGGTTCGAATCCTGTCTACGGTTGAAATTTTTGATTTGTTGTTTATCATATTATTTTAGAAATAGTGATAAATTGATTTTAAAAATGTGTCCCTCTTAGAAATCCATCCCACGACCTCTAGATCGGGAGCCCAAGATTTGGACTAGACTACAGAGGTGTATTATAGTGCACGGTGATCAGCTCTTTGCTAAATAGCCTCACAAAAGACAGCTTAACAACTAGGTATTTGCCTGTTCTCAAAAAACGACTACCGACGTACCTACCTACGAAAAACCTACTTCTTCTTCTTCTATCGTGTCGACGGCAAGTCAAAAGCCTATCTCAAAAAACCTACTAGACTCACCCTAAGAAACTTCTTGCACCTGAAGCTGTCATACACAAACTGCACAGTAAGCAGCCTCTTCCCGGTGGCGAGGGCGCAAACCATCATGCCGGTGTAAGTATCGCTCGGCAATACGGATATGAAGTGAGTCGCCAGCATTTCCATCTTGGTGTTCTCTGCTACCACACCGCCTAGTTCCGCTATCATTGATACTATCCTGTCACGGTCCTGTAAAAACAAAATATAGTTGTTAAATTGTTACAATAATCACAAAAGAAGCGATGTACAAAATTAAAGACGATCAATCTTACATGAATGAATTCTGACAGCATGAAAACTTTCTTGTCGCACGCGCAAATCAGGTTCTGCTTGAGTTTCCAAGACTCCTCAGAAGTCCCACTCGGAGAATGGTAGTCACTATCTGTGGGGTAATTTACAATGTTAAGGTTTATCCACTTATATGTGCAAGGCTACCATAGTAGCCAAGGATTATCACATCACTCGTCAGTCCTGGCTACCACAGTAGCCACAGCTTCTTACATAAACTTTTAATGTAGTAAAAATAAAGACCAAATTGTGCTTGTTCTTACCAGATATTGGATCCACCATAGTAGCTTGAATGTGACTTGTCACTTGTATCTTGCCTTTTATAGGACTATAGTTGGATAAACTCTTCTTCTGTTTGTAGCTCTGGATGTACTTGCGGAAGGGCAAATAGTTAGAAGTCTTTGCCTTGCTTGACTCAATCCATTTACGAAAGCTTACTTTCTTTGGCGTACTCTGCTTGCTAAATGATCTGTGGTAATTATAATGATAAGATAAATAACTTCAACAATAATAAATAACATACAATTACCTGTTTCATAAATGAAAAGAAATTTTATTTTAAGATTATGATTATGACTTACAAAGTTATGTACGCACATCATACTTTAACAAATTATAATGAAAAATTTAAAACGTGAAAATCACAAAAACAAAAATTGTGGAAAAATTAACATGCTTTGTGAAATTACACACATCAGAAACCAGAACTTAGAGAGCTTTATACATTTTATTATATCTGTAAAAAATGTTAAAAAATATTACAAAGTAACTACAAAAAGCATTCTAAAATAGGTAATCACACTAAACTTATCTTGAAAAGAAGTATGTTAAATGAAAGACGACTTTATAGAATATAAATTGTTAGTACTACCCAAAAAGCATGTAGAGTCCAGCCAGCCATGCCAACAAGAGTTTGAAATAACTCACTCATTGCCCAATTTAGAAAAGAAAGTCTTAATAGGACTTGCTGTGGGCGTCTGCTTAGCGTCTACTGCCTTGCAGTCGATTTCTTGATAAATATCCTCAATAGACCAACCTATTTGGCGCCGCACAGCTTTTGGTCGTCTAGTCTTCTCCATAATTGGAGCAAAATCAACACAATCTTCACCAGGGTCTGTGAACAGGTCCGACTCAGATTTTGCCTTGAAGTGAATCATTTTCAAATGCTCCAAATAGATCATCTTGTCTGTGTAGATTTCATGACAGACGGGACAGACAAAGTGATGCAATTTCACATTTCTTGTGCAGTTATTTAGATGTAAGGCATAGGCGTCATATTGATCATATTTTTCATCACAGAGGACACAAGAAACTTGGAAAGGTTTGTCATTTGTAGGTGATATAGAAGTGTCTGGTAGTTCAGGAGGAGTGACATAAGCTGATGCATCTGTAGCTACGAGTGTCTCACTGCTGCTGGAGCGCTGCATCTGGTTGTGCTCAATCTGGCATGTAACATGACAGGTATGAGCCCCAATGTTGCTGTATGACTCACTGCAGTAGACGCATTTGACTGATTCTACATCACTGTCTGTTTCGTCACTAATTTCATTTCCGAGGGCAGTATGCATTGTTTCATTCAATGATACTGTGGCATCATTGACTTTGTTCTGAATGTTTTCACCTTCAGTTGAAGAATTGTTCTGGTGCATGTGGAAGTCTCTGCTAAGGAATGAATAATCATGAGCACCATCTGGTTGATCAATTTGTAATTCTGTAAAGACAAAAATAGTTGTTATTTTTATTTTTAAGTTTGAAAATAATCCAATTGCTTTCATGTCGGACTGAGAAAGATAAAGAAACAATACTTTTGACCAGTTGTTGACACTCTACCTACACCTAAAGAGATAAAGGCGTAACGACAAGTATAATTCATGTAACTTAAATAATGATATAAACCTGGTGATTTATGGAGTAATTCATTTATTCTCTCACACTGTTGCTTAAACAAATAGGCAGTACTTAAGTTCTCTATACAAGTTGTACAAACACGGTCTGGAAAACCGTCGCCTTCGTAAATCTGAAACACAAACAGAACACCAATAAACCGATAAGAACGTGTAAAACCAGTAGCACCTTTTGTCACAAAGTTCAATAAACTGTTGCGTAAAAGGAACTAAAATAAGTTACTAGTAATACTGAATATTTTGCTGCTACATTGTATAATGTGAAATTCTTAATTACTACTTACTCTTATGTTCGTAAAGGACATGACCATTTCAGACAATTTAATGGAATCATCTTGCTCAAATATTGAACAGAAATCTCCAAGTTTCAAACACAGTCTACACTTCTGAAACCTTGACTCCATAGCTACCTAAATCTTACACAAAAACACTACTGCATCAAAAATATTTAGAGTTTCATTGATAGTAAGTAACTATTAAGTTAATTTGAGCCACTGAGCACGAAAAGAAAAGCCATTTTGATAAAAGATCATTTTCGAAAGTTCAACGATCTTTTTAAACGACACGACGTGACATTCATGACAAATGACAGACAAATGGTTTTTTTTTTTTTTTTTTGAATATTTTATGGCTAGACAAATGGTGAATATGGTGATGACATTTATGTTATGATAGCTAATTCGCGTAATAGCTTGTAATGTTTTCATCTCTCCTCTTCTCCTATTCCTGCTGTGTTCGCTCTCTTTTCTCTCCACCCGTGCTCTCCACTGTCTGTACTTCTATCTTCCTATACTGTTTAACGTTTTACTGTTTAAAAAAATGTTATTTTCTAATCAATTGATCAATCAATTAAAGCCTACTTGAAATAGTTACACGAATTAGCTTTCTGGTACTTGAGTGTTGTAATTTTATTAAATACTCCCAAAAATAATGTAGTTTTAAATTATTTGGATAACGCAGTTAGCCAAACCTGTCTGATTTATTATTCTTTTTATCGAATAATAGTAAAAACTGGGACCTAAAGCTATACTATAGACTTAAACATAGCAAGAAATAAAAAATATTAATAACGTCTTCGGGGCTTTTGGCATTGCCGCATGCCGTAGTCGGATATAACATTTTTTTTTTAGTTAAATAATGACAACCCCAAAATCAGCTGTGGAAGCTGTCACTGTCATTATAAATAAATTGTTTTGATTAGAGTTAGAGGTTATATTTTCGTAAATTAGCAACAACTTTGTATTTCTTTTAATAGCTCATTTTAGGAGGATTTCAGTAATTCTTATGCAATAATGAGTACCCAGCCAGAATTACACGTCGCTCCGAAAATCTACGACAGACCGTTTCCTCGATTTCAGAGACCCAATGTTGTTGGTTACATAGGATTGGAAAACTTACAGTTTGCCCAGGGAAACTTATGCGATAAACCCGTAAAGTATGATCTGAATCTTCATATAGATAAAGTCAAGCGGAAACCAGCTGATTTGGATGTTAAAATAACGGAGTTATTAAAGTTTTTATTGGAACATGAGAAAAGGCTAAACTTTCAACCAGTAAATGATATAGAAAAAGCAAAAATATTTTGCTACCGGGGCCTTATGACTTTAGTGGCGTGTACCCCTTACGAAAACAGAGAAGCATGGAAAATTGTAGTTATATTACATAAAGGCAACATTTATCTTTGTGCAAGGAATACTGAAGAGAAAATTAAAAGCAAACTTAATATGACTGAGAAAGATAAACGATTTACTTCCTGGGGATATAAGTTTGAACAATATATTCTCTCTGGTAAGTATATAGCTTATTTATCGTATAGAACTTATGACATGGTTATGGTTAACTGATATGATAAATAACCTAGTAAGAAATACTATGTGTATCTATTCCAATACACCTACAAAGTATAGCTCTCTTTTTATTCCTGAATCATATTGAACTTTTATATTTTTATTTCAGATAATCCAGACATTGAACCAAACCCGGATAAACCAGTTGATGAAAATGAAGAGTTCTCATTAGTTTTCACCAACAACTTAAACAAGCATACCATTGTGTATGGTGCAGAAATGGATGGTATTCGTTGTGATAAATATCCTGTACCACCTCCTCCTATTGAAGATGGGCCAAAAGCAGTGGTTGAATATTTAATCACAAAAGAGTTTATAGAACTTAAAACAAGCAGACACATAGAATTTCCTAATCAAGAAAACAGCTTTAGGTAAAAATAATTTAATTTTTTTAAGACTAACTATTTTCTTGTTGCTTGATTGAATTGATCTAACAAAAGTATTGTTTCCTTAAAAAAAAAAATCCTTATCCATTTATGTATTAGCAAGCAGTCTAGCCATATTTATAATATTATTCAGACATTTATTTATTAAAATATGTGTGACTAATTTAATTTTACAGACGTTTTAAAACAAAGAAATGGTGGTGTCAATCTTTCCTTGCTGGTATAGACACAATTTTATGTGGATTTCGAAATGATGATGGAATTGTTGAAGAATTAAGGACCTACAAAGTGAATGATCTACCAAAAATGTCCAGGGTTTGTATAACAATTTGTAACTTATTTGAGTTTTTTTTATGTATCACTTATAACAATAATATTTTCTTTTTTATTTACAGAGATTCTGGAACCCCAATGTTTGTTTCAACTTTTTGGACACATTCTTCACATATGTAAAAAGGTGTTTAGTAAGAGAAGTGAAACAAAGGCATGGTGAGAAGGCATTGAATAACTTGCAATCTCTGCCCATGATTACCTTGTTACTGGAATGGCAGCCTGGACAACCAGTGTATGTAGCTAACAGATATAATCATGGAGATGATCCTATTCTACCTGAATGGTTTTTAGATAATTATGGCAGAAATTGATTGGATATCATATTTTGAGTTATCAAGATCATCTTCAGTATTGGGAGATCAAAGTTCATCAATGGACTTTTTCTTGCTTTTATGGAATGTTGAGGAAATGGCATAAAAATTAAAGAAGGTATATTTCGTCATACCATTTATTATCACTGCATAGCAAATGGTGTAAATCAACATCCATAAAAGACTAATCAACAACATGGATATTTTGACTTAAAATATACAATTAAAACCTAAAATTATTTATCATATACATTCATAAAATTATTTTTTAGAAATAAAACAATTAACAACATAATTGTAATAAAAATAAACTGTGTCATGTTAAAATACGTCTACTGTGTTAATTTTGTATTTACATAACAATTTTACTTTTAGTAACCGAATCTCCATCATAATCATGACATGACTTTTCTAGTGTACTGTACACATTCCACATTAACAATTTAACAACTCACATTCATTAGGTACTCCCTACAAATAGGTTTTTAGTCCAAATTATAATTTACAAATTGGTAATAGGCTGGGCTTTTCAAAATGTGTGTAATTATCAAACTACTACAAGTTTAAAATCAATCAATCTAGTAGTAAAAAGCCTTTGCAATATTGCACCCATTTTGAAATTACCCAGTTACTCATAAAGTTCAATAAACAAATTTGATTTTATTCTATATGTCTTGTAAAAAGACCTGTAACAAAATGTGGCAATAAACTTAAGCTTTGTTTTGTTTTACAAAAAATACCTAATAAACTCTTAAACCTCACACACATTAAATTAGATACTTAAAATAATCTGTGACATTTAAGTTAGCTAAACATCGAATTTAATTAACATTTTATGAACATTCTGCAGTGAATTGGTGCATCCATGGTACACACACATATGCATTAGCACTTATGGATGAAAGAGACCAGAATATCATGCTTTTTCTGTCTATCGTACAGCGCCATCTTCCTCCTTTCTACAATATGCTATAGTACCGCAAATTTTACCCATCGCGGTACTAGCATGCTGGAAGATTTTCAATTTTCGGCAGTCTCAGATTCAAAACGACGACAACAACGATACGAATCGATGCGGTAACTATTAGAATCAGGGACTTTCAAAAATTGATTTCTATATATAATGCGAATCAAAACACACTATTAAGAAAAATCTAGCTGATAGAAGGTTGAACTGTAAATTATAGTAATTGATACTTAATAAACTTTGATTTGGTGGGAGATTTAAGCATGTCAATATTTGGATTTTCTTTACACATAAATATAGTTGGACCTTTACACTCTTGAAAGCACCTATTTCTTCATGTATAATAAATTCTCCAACAATACTTATAGATACCATGTACAATACAACAATCCAGAAAACACACACACTTGACAATCAAATATTCACATTTTTCACTTGGGTGATGTGATGACGTGGCTGCTATGAGGTGTAGATGGAAGAAATCACATAAAAAAAGGATTGAAAGTATTCCCATACCTAGTGTACCCGAACGAGGCAGCCATTCAATAGAAAATTATACACAACTGATATGCCTATCTAGATATAATACGAATTTATAGAAATGTGTAACTCAAATGCTATTATTTTTTGGTATGATAGAATTACTCATATTATTAAATAGTTTTCTTTTGTAAATTTATGAAAGGTTTTCGGTTATATGTATTTAAATAATGACCCTAAAAATATTTGTAATTAAGTGATGTATGATTACATGATTAGAGTTTTAATAATTGTATAAAACTCAGATTTCATAATTAAAGAGTAGGTATAGATAGAGCGAACAGAGCGAACTACTTTTCTGTACAATTTCAGCCCTGAATCTTTCTTTGTAAGAGCAAACATACATATTTTCATGGGACGGTCGGAAGTGCTAATATTTATGGCTAGGTATAGTATAGGTGAGGAGAATCTTAAACAATAGAACCTAAAATCACACGAATCACAACATATTAGGGTTTTGTATCACCTGGAATTTAAAAAGTCGGTACAGTTTCAATTTAGATAGGTACAAACAGCATACGAACATAAAATCTTTACGGGTATGCAGGGCGTAAACAGCATTTTAATATTAGCAGTTTGAGTTACGAGTTGCCAGCGTATCGCTTAAAATGCAATACATATTTCCGAACCCAGAAAAATACGAAACATACAGACATTTTAAAAACCATTAATGAATATACAAATGAATCTCAAAAAGACAAAAACTAGATAATGGATTTTACTAACGTGTCACAAACTTATGAAAGATGATGAAAATGGAATAAAAATTATATACAAGTTTTAGTTAGTCTTATCTTAACTTTAGACGTGTGTGTATTAAGTAATAAAATGTACAACTTATAGTAATTAAATTAGGTACTAAACGATTTTGGTAAGATGTACCAAATTGGAATATGATTAAAATCTTGAACGAATAAAAGAGAGGCCTTACAAACTTCAAAATGGTCGTGCACATTGTAGCAACTTCCTTAGCTTTTTGAGAACGTTGGTAAGATATTTAATTAAATCTTGTTAAAGCCATTCAGATATTTTCCTGCACGATCATCGCTCCGATTTTACGAAAACACAATCTAATTAAAGACTATACCTGTAATTTTCTGTCATGATCATGAGAGAACAGAAAAGTAGTTCGCTCTGTTCGCTCTATCTATACCTACTCTTTAATTATGAAATCTGAGTTTTATACAATTATTAAAACTCTAATCATGTAATCATACATCACTTAATTACAAATATTTTTAGGGTCATTATTTAAATACATATAACCGAAAACCTTTCATAAATTTACAAAAGAAAACTATTTAATAATATGAGTAATTCTATCATACCAAAAAATAATAGCATTTGAGTTACACATTTCTATAAATTCGTATTATATCTAGATAGGCATATCAGTTGTGTATAATTTTCTATTGAATGGCTGCCTCGTTCGGGTACACTAGGTATGGGAATACTTTCAATCCTTTTTTTATGTGATTTCTTCCATCTACACCTCATAGCAAGCCACGTCATCACATCACCCAAGTGAAAAATGTGAATATTTGATTGTCAAGTGTGTGTGTTTTCTGGATTGTTGTATTGTACATGGTATCTATAAGTATTGTTGGAGAATTATTATACATGAAGAAATAGGTGCTTTCAAGAGTGTAAGGTCAACTATATTTATGTGTAAAGAAAATCCAAATATTGACATGCTTAAATCTCCCACCAAATCAAAGTTTATTAAGTATCAATTACTATAATTTACAGTTCAACCTTCTATCAGCTAGATTTTTCTTAATAGTGTGTTTTGATTCGCATTATATATAGAAATCAATTTTTGAAAGTCCCTGATTCTAATAGTTACCGCATCGATTCGTATCGTTGTTGTCGTCGTTTTGAATCTGAGACTGCCGAAAATTGAAAATCTTCCAGCATGCTAGTACCGCGATGGGTAAAATTTGCGGTACTATAGCATATTGTAGAAAGGAGGAAGATGGCGCTGCTACGATAGACAGAAAAAGCATGATATTCTGGTCTCTTTCATCCATAAGTGCTAATGCATATGTGTGTGTACCATGGATGCACCAATTCACTGCAGAATGTCATAAAATGTTAATTAAATTCGATGTTTAGCTAACTTAAATGTCACAGATTATTTTAAGTATCTAATTTAATGTGTGGTGAGGTTTAAGAGTTTATTAGGTATTTTTTGTAAAACAAAACAAAGCTTAAGTTTATTGCCACATTTTGTTACAGGTCCTTTTTACAAGACATATAGAATAAAATCAAATTTGTTTATTGAACTTTATGAGTAACTGGGTAATTTCAAAATGGGTGCAATATTGCAAAGGCTTTTTACTACTAGATTGATTGATTTTAAACTTGTAGTAGTTTGATAATTACACACATTTTGAAAAGCCCAGCCTATTACCAATTTGTAAATTATAATTTGGACTAAAAACCTATTTGTAGGGAGTACCTAATGAATGTGAGTTGTTAAATTGTTAATGTGGAATGTGTACAGTACACTAGAAAAGTCATGTCATGATTATGATGGAGATTCGGTTACTAAAAGTAAAATTGTTATGTAAATACAAAATTAACACAGTAGACGTATTTTAACATGACACAGTTTATTTTTATTACAATTATGTTGTTAATTGTTTTATTTCTAAAAAATAATTTTATGAATGTATATGATAAATAATTTTAGGTTTTAATTGTATATTTTAAGTCAAAATATCCATGTTGTTGATTAGTCTTTTATGGATGTTGATTTACACCATTTGCTATGCAGTGATAATAAATGGTATGACGAAATATACCTTCTTTAATTTTTATGCCATTTCCTCAACATTCCATAAAAGCAAGAAAAAGTCCATTGATGAACTTTGATCTCCCAATACTGAAGATGATCTTGATAACTCAAAATATGATATCCAATCAATTTCTGCCATAATTATCTAAAAACCATTCAGGTAGAATAGGATCATCTCCATGATTATATCTGTTAGCTACATACACTGGTTGTCCAGGCTGCCATTCCAGTAACAAGGTAATCATGGGCAGAGATTGCAAGTTATTCAATGCCTTCTCACCATGCCTTTGTTTCACTTCTCTTACTAAACACCTTTTTACATATGTGAAGAATGTGTCCAAAAAGTTGAAACAAACATTGGGGTTCCAGAATCTCTGTAAATAAAAAGAAAATATTATTGTTATAAGTGATACATAAAAAAAACTCAAATAAGTTACAAATTGTTATACAAACCCTGGACATTTTTGGTAGATCATTCACTTTGTAGGTCCTTAATTCTTCAACAATTCCATCATCATTTCGAAATCCACATAAAATTGTGTCTATACCAGCAAGGAAAGATTGACACCACCATTTCTTTGTTTTAAACGTCTGTAAAATTAAATTAGTCACACATATTTTAATAAATAAATGTCTGAATAATATTATAAATATGGCTAGACTGCTTGCTAATACATAAATGGATAAGGATTTTTTTTTTTAAGGAAACAATACTTTTGTTTAGATCAATTCAATCAAGCAACAAGAAAATAGTTAGTCTTAAAAAAATTAAATTATTTTTACCTAAAGCTGTTTTCTTGATTAGGAAATTCTATGTGTCTGCTTGTTTTAAGTTCTATAAACTCTTTTGTGATTAAATATTCAACCACTGCTTTTGGCCCATCTTCAATAGGAGGAGGTGGTACAGGATATTTATCACAACGAATACCATCCATTTCTGCACCATACACAATGGTATGCTTGTTTAAGTTGTTGGTGAAAACTAATGAGAACTCTTCATTTTCATCAACTGGTTTATCCGGGTTTGGTTCAATGTCTGGATTATCTGAAATAAAAATATAAAAGTTCAATATGATTCAGGAATAAAAAGAGAGCTATACTTTGTAGGTGTATTGGAATAGATACACATAGTATTTCTTACTAGGTTATTTATCATATCAGTTAACCATAACCATGTCATAAGTTCTATACGATAAATAAGCTATATACTTACCAGAGAGAATATATTGTTCAAACTTATATCCCCAGGAAGTAAATCGTTTATCTTTCTCAGTCATATTAAGTTTGCTTTTAATTTTCTCTTCAGTATTCCTTGCACAAAGATAAATGTTGCCTTATGTAATATAACTACAATTTTCCATGCTTCTCTGTTTTCGTAAGGGGTACACGCACTAAAGTCATAAGGCCCCGGTAGCAAAATATTTTTGCTTTTTCTATATCATTTACTGGTTGAAAGTTTAGCCTTTTCTCATGTTCCAATAAAAACTTTAATAACTCCGTTATTTTAACATCCAAATCAGCTGGTTTCCGCTTGACTTTATCTATATGAAGATTCAGATCATACTTTACGGGTTTATCGCATAAGTTTCCCTGGGCAAACTGTAAGTTTTCCAATCCTATGTAACCAACAACATTGGGTCTCTGAAATCGAGGAAACGGTCTGTCGTAGATTTTCGGAGCGACGTGTAATTCTGGCTGGGTACTCATTATTGCATAAGAATTACTGAAATCCTCCTAAAATGAGCTATTAAAGAAATACAAAGTTGTTGCTAATTTACGAAAATATAACCTCTAACTCTAATCAAAACAATTTATTTATAATGACAGTGACAGCTTCCACAGCTGATTTTGGGGTTGTCATTATTTAACTAAAAAAAAAATGTTATATCCGACTACGGCATGCGGCAATGCCAAAAGCCCCGAAGACGTTATTAATATTTTTTATTTCTTGCTATGTTTAAGTCTATAGTAATAGCTTTAGGTCC